>JAODAL010068361.1:0-16841 GCA_025379985.1 Phyllomedusa bahiana
ATGTTAGGTTTTATGTTTCCCAAGCCTTCAATAAAGGGGAAAGGGGTACACCGACATTTGGGGAAATGTCTTGTTTTTTGACATTTTTTGACATGAAAAAACTTATATTTTGGACACCGCACAAACAAAGCAGGGAGATATTTTAGACTCCCATATCACCCAAAACCAATCTCTTCTACTGCTATGGATATAGTTACGTCCATGGTTAAATGCGTTCAAGCTCAGTTTTCTCTAACCATTGCCACAGGGTAGTAGTTGTTAATCACAGTCATAATGTAATCTGGCCAACCAGCATCCTCCTGCTGATAAGACGTAGCTGCTGAAGCACAAAGGTGGTCTGTAACCTAGGAAACCATCTGTAAACAAGCAGGATAGATAACCTGCTGTATCGTAGAAATGAAGCAAAAATCAGAACAAAAATTTATTTGGTAATAATATTTATTTTCATTGTCTAAATATAATCAATGAAATGCTAATACCTTTTTTTATTCTTTATTTTCCATGGTTGAAAATCTGTCTTGGTTATTAGAGATTCTAAAATGTGTACTGTAATGATCCATGCGACCAAGTTACAGTCATCCCATGACTAGAACAGAATTTCATCTACATGAAGTAATCTGTAAAGGTTTTCATTTACTGACAGCAAGCAGAGATCTTAAAAACTGTGAAGAATTGAATTACAAAGTATATTAAAAAGTCAGATAACTTTTTTCCCTATATTTCCAGAGATCGTTCATCTGTTTACACGAATATTCTTTGAAATGGAACAAAAAAATAATTGCAGTCTTTTCTCCTGCCTATTAAATATGAATGGTAACAATCAATATCTCAGCATCTATCAGGGGTGAGAGAGAGACGTTCTTCAATTATGCTTAATTAGCTTTCAACAGGTGGTTGGTAACAAAGAGTAACGCTCACAGGCTTTAAAATTACAATTCTACGCATAGACTTGACCTGCAGTTCAATTATGACAAAAAATCACCTTGTTTTCTGTGCCAGCAGGAAATTACACTGCTCTTCTAAAGTTTTGTTGTATATTGAGTGTGAGGGGTACATACACCTTATAGGTGCCCACGTCATATTGTAGAGAACTCATAGAAAGTTGATCCTAACTCACGTTTTATTAGAGATGGGCGACTTTCTCAAAAACTCGGTTCGGTCACTTCGGTCGCAGCCTTGGCACACACCTCAGACTCATTTTCTCCAGCGATGTTCTAGGTGTGCTGAGCGGCTGTGGAGAAAGTCAAAGCTACCTACAGACTTTCTCCACTACAAATTCATGCTCAGGACTTATCACACTGCCCTTCACTGCGCCAAACAAAAATATTTCACCTCCATCATCTCCCCACTACACAACAACCCAAAACGCCTCTTTGACTCCTTCCACTCCCTACAAAGGGCCTAAAAGTCAGGCTCCGGTCACTGACCCTCTGTGCTGAAGACCTAGCCACTCACTTCAAAGAGAAAATTGAAAATTTACCCGGGGCAAAACATCACATCACATCCCCAAATTAATTGCCCATCGTGTCCCTTTCCCCGCACGTCCCTAGTCTACTCTAAGCCCTTGACCCGACGACAGAGGAGAAGTGTCCAGGCTTCTCCTGTCTGTGGCCCCACCACATGCTCTACTGACCCCATTCCATTCCACTCGTCCAGTCTATTTCCCCAGCTGTCCTCTGTCACCTAACTGCCGTCTTTAACCTTTCTCTCCAATGAGATCTTTCCATCTTCCTTCAAACACGCCATCATAAGCCCTTTACTAAAAAAAGCCCTCTCTGGACCCACCCCTGTGCTGCAACTGCCGACCAGTCTCTAACCTGCCTTCATCTCTAAACTCCGGGAACGCTTGGTCTACTCTCGCCTAATCCGTATCTCTCCACTAACTCTCTTCTTGACCCTCTGAAATCGGGTTTTTCCGCACCCTACACTCCTTTGGAAACTGCCTTAAGTTACAGTCTAAATGACCTCCTAACAGCAAAATCTCAGGTAACTACTCCTTGCTGCTTCTCTTGGATCTCTCTGCAGCATTTGACACTGTTGATCACCAATTGACTCCTCCGCATTGCTCGGGCACCATTGGCCTCCAGACACCGCTCTCGTTTGGGTTTCTTGCCCTATCTCTCTGACCGCTCCTTCAGTGTCTCATTTTCCGGTTCGACCTCCTCTCCTCTTCCTCTTGCTGTTGGGAGTTCCCTCAGGGATAAAGTTCTAGGCCCTCTCCTCTTCTCAATCTATACAGCCCCATTGGAAAAACCATCAGTAGATTTGGCTTCCAGTACCATTCTATGCGGATGACCCCCAATTATACACCCCCTCCCGTGACATCATCCAGCCCTGCTACAAAACACCAGTGACTGTTTGGCCGCTGTCTCTGACTTTTCATGTCCTTTTCTCCATTTTGAAACTAAACCTCACTAAGACTAAAACTTCTTGTCTTTCCGCCATCTACAAACCCAAAACCCCCTCCTGCTATTTCTGTTTCTGTTGTGGTACCCCATTTTCTCCTAGGCAGCAGGCCCGCGTTTAGGGCTTATATTGATTCTGATCTGACCTTCACCCATAATCCAATCCCTTGCCCGCTCCTGTCACCTGCACCTCAAGAACATCTCCAGAATCCGTCCGTTTCTCACTGTGGAAAAACTCAAACTCTCATTACGTTTCTTATTCTTCTCGTCTTGACTACTGCCAAACTCCTTGCTTATGGGTTTCTCCCTCTCTGCAAACTCTCCCCTCCAATCTGTCCTGAATGCACAGCCAGGCTCATCTTTCTCTCCAGCCGCTAAAACTGATGCCTCTACCCTGTGTCAGTCACTGCACTGGTTGCCCATCCAGTACAGGATACAGTATAAATATCCTCTCCCCCCATAATGCTCCCCACCACGCTGCCCCCCCCCCCCCCTTCATCACCTCCCTCGTCTCTGTCTACCATCCGACCCGCTCTCTCCGCTTGCTGCTGATATCAGGTTACACTCATCAATCATTCCGAACCTTCATGCCCGTCTCCAAGATTTCACCGTGCAGCACCAATTCTCTGGAATTTTGCTACCGCGGGCGATCAGGCACATTCACAACCCTCACAGTTTTAAGAGGGCCCTGAAAAATACATTCTTCTCAGCCTGGCCCACCAAGATCCCTAACTGCAATCACACACATCTGACACTCCCTGCCCTGGGCCCTCACAGGCACTTATCTGTATTTTTCTGTACAGTCTGGGTGGCAGGTTCATCCATTTTTCATGTTAAACCACCCCCCCATTTATGAAAAAATGGGGCCGGACCATTGTAAACTTGGCACTTCTTACCGTATGTTTTTCCCCATCACCCTAATGATTGGTAAACTCTCACGAGCAGGGCCCTCACACCTTGTGTCTCATTTGTAAGTACTTTTAAAAGTATAATGTCTGTATGTTTACCCTTGAATTTGTAAAGTGCTGCGGAATATTTTTGGGCTATATAAATAAAGATTATTATTATTATTCTTATTATTATTCAGTGAATTTACCGACAAAAATAAATTCGGTCCGAATTACTTCGGGATGAATCCCGTTAAAAAACAGCTATTTCCAGGCTGCACAGAGCCTGCAGGGTGCTGTAGAACATTGTGCCATGCTTAAAGGGGTTGTCTCGCTACAAAGAATAGCTTTCAAATTGTAGGGAACACAAAATAAAGACATTTTCCAAATATATTTTCTTTGTTCCTCTGTTTTCCATAAGGAATACAAGTGAATTTATGACCTCCCGGCTTTTTCAGTTCCCTCAGTAACCAACCCGTTAACAATTCTCCCCTGCTGGGTTTGTTCAATGAGAATAACAGTGGGGTGTTGTCATCACACAGGTCAGTGTCCTGTGCTGCTCAGCAGTAAAAAGCTTGATTTATGTATGTAAAATAAACAGAACTGTAATTAGGCTTTTGTTTTTGGGGATCAGATAAGAAGTTTGTTAGTAGTTTGAGAAGGGTAATCTGATCTAATTTTGCTTTTGAGAGTGTACAAGCAAAGGAGCTTATGCAAATGAGTCAGTCTGAACCAGGAAGTGACAGGTATTTTATTCATGCATTCTCTGAAACTCTGAAGGGAGACAACTCCTTTAAATATGCAGAGGGAAACTTGGTTTGGTCTTCATACAATGTTGTGTTTTAGTATGACAGCACATGACTGCCGCGGCTCTTAGAATCGCTTCACTATAAAATTCCTGGGCACTTAAGAGGGCAAAACTGACCAAAAAACTGAAGGGGGGGAAGGTAGCCTGATAAAGTCATGGCAGCGACAGCTGGAAAAAAACAAGCTGAGGGCTCAGGTGGCAACATCAGTGAAAGAGTGTGGAGGTGACGGTGGCAGCCACAGCAGCATGAGGTCAGACAGTGGCACAATGACATTCTGGAGGTGGCAAAACAGTAGTAGGGCACAGAGTGGCACAATGACACAGTGTGTAGGTCAAAGCAGCAGCCACAGCAGCAGCATGAGGTCAGACAGTGGCACAATGACAGAGAGTGGAGGTGACGGTGGCAGCAGCATGAGGTCAGACAGTGGCACAATGACATTCTGGAGGTGGCAAAAACTGGAGTAGGCACAGAGTGGCACAATAACACAGTGTGGAGGTAACGGCAGCAGCAGCATGAGGTCAGAGAATGGCACAATGACATTTTGGTGGTAGCAAAACAGTAGTAGGCCACAGAGTGGCACAATGACAGAGGGGTGTAGGTGACGGCGGAGCAGCATGAGGTCAGAGAGGGGGCACAATGACATTCTGGTGGGGCCAAAACAGTAGTAGGCCACAGAGTGGCACAATGACAGAGAGTGGAGGTAACGGTGGCAGCAGCATGAAGTCAGAGAGTGGCACAATGACATTCTGGAGGTGGCAAAAACTGAAGTAGGCCACAGAGTGGCACAATGACACAGTGTGGAGGTAACGGCAGCAGCAGCATGAGGTCAGAGGTGGCACAATGAGAGTCTGGAGGGGGCAAAACTGGAGTAGGCCACAGAGTGGCACAATGACAGAGAGTGGAGGTGACGGGCGGCAACGCATGAGTCAGAGAGTGGCACAATGACACAGTGTGGATGTCACGGCACCAGCAACGCACCAGCAGCATGAGGTTTAAAGTGGCACAATGACAGAGTGTGGAGGTGGGTGGCAATCCCAGTCCCTGGTAAAGATGGTTGGTGGCAGATGGAGAAACTGTCAGCAGATGTGTGGCTTTCAGGCGGGGGGGTGGCGGCATCAGAATAGTGGCTGAGGCAGGTTATTTGAACCCAGACTCATTTCTCACAGTTTGAGTGAGGCGTCATGGCTGATGTAGTCTGACGCCTAAGGCATTGGTATGTGGAAATCCTGGCCGATCCACGTCTGATTTATCTTGACAAAGGTCAGTCGTTCCACATTTCCCGTGGACAAGCGGGTTCTCCTTGGGGTAACGATGGCCCCCGCTGCACTGAACACCCGCTCTGATGCCACACTACTGGCCGGGCGGACAGCTTCTCCACTGCAAACTCGGCATGTTGCAGCCACACATCCAGTTTGGCTGCCAGTATTCAGCGGATCTTCTAACTGGGTGGCAGAGTGCGGGTCCAAGTAGGTCACCACCTGTTGGTTCAGGATCTGCTCCAGCTCCTGCTGCTGCTGCTGCTGGCGACTGGCCTACTCACTAGGTGGGTGAAGGAAGCTGCTCATCAGTGACTCCAGACTTAGGTTGCTGCTGATGGGTGGTAGCTCCTACCCACCACCTTCCCCCAGCAGCTGCGGCAGTAGTACGTGAGCTCTGAAGAACCCCCGGTCAGACCTGTCAGAGGAGGGACGATGCCGCACATAGGCAGCGGCCAACTGACTCGGAGGATTTCCCTATAGTACTTGAGTTTGTCCTCCCCTCAATAGCTGGGAAAAAAGGGTCCCATTTTGGACCGGTAGCCAGGGGCCAATAGGCTGGAGAGCCAGAAAGTCATCCCTCTGCCGGATGCTGACTATTCGGCTGTCACTAGCCAGGAACTTAGCATTTCTGCGGGGCCCTCTGCACAAGTGACTCCGAGGGGCTCCCTGCCTCCATTTCCACTGTATACTGCCCCGGTGCTTTCGGGTCATCTGCCTCGTCTTCCTCTCTCATCTACCCCCTCCCGTGACATCACTCCAGCCCTGCTACAAAAAACCCAGTGACTGTCTGGGGCCCCTGTCTCTGACATCATGTCCTCTCTCCATCTGAAACTAAACCTCACTAAGACTGAAAATTCTTGTCTTTCCGCCATCTACTAACCAACCCCCTCTGCTTATTTCTGTTTCTGTATGTGGTACCACCATTTCTCCTAGGCAGCAGGCCGCTGTCTAGGGCTTTTTATTGGATTCTGATCTGACCTTCACCCCATATACCAATCCCTTGCCGCTCCTGTCACTGCACCCCAAGAACATCTCCAGAATCCGTCCGTTTTTTCACTGTGGAAACAACTCAAACTTCATTACAGTTCTATTCTTTCTCGTCTTGACTACTGCAACTCCTTGCTTATCGGTCTCCCTCTCTGCAAACCTCCCCTCTCCAAATTGTCCTGAATTGCAACAGCCAGGCTCATCTTTCTCTCCAGCCCCTATACTGAGGGCCCCTACCCTGTGTCAGTCACTGCACTGGTTGCCACTCCAGTACAGGATACGTATAAACTCATCACTCTCACCATAAAGCTCTCCACAACGCTGCCCCCCCCCTTCATCACCTCCCTCGTCTCTGTCTACCATCCGACCCGCTCTCTCCATCTTTCTCTGATATCAGGGTTTCAACTCATCAATCATCCGAACCTCTCATGCGTCCCAAGATTTCACAAAGTGCAGCACCAATTCTCTGGAATATGCTACCGCGGGCGATCAGGCACATTCACAACCCTCACGTTTTAAGAGGGCCCTGAAAATACAATCTTTCAGCCTTTGGGCCCCCCAAGATCCCCAAAATGCTATCACACACATCTGTCACTCCTGCACTTGGGCACTCACAGGCACTTATCTGTAGATAGATGTACAGTCTGGGTGGGAGGTTCATCCCTTTTTCTGTAAACCACCCCCTATTAGAAACTGGCCGGACCATTGTAAACTTGGCACTTCTACCGTATGTTTCACCCATACACCTAATAGATTGTAAGCTCTCACGAGCAGGGCCCTCACACCTTGTGTCTCATTTGTAAGTACTTTTAATGTATAATGTCTGTATGTTTACCCTTGAATTTGTAAAGTGCTGCGGAATATGTTGGCGCTATATAAATAAAGATTATTATTATTATTCTTATTATTATTCAGTGAATTTACCGACAAAAATAAATTCGGTCCGAATTACTTCGGGATGAATCCCGTTAAAAAACAGCTATTTCCAGGCTGCACAGAGCCTGCAGGGTGCTGTAGAACATTGTGCCATGCTTAAAGGGGTTGTCTCGCTACAAAGAATAGCTTTCAAATTGTAGGGAACACAAAATAAAGACATTTTCCAAATATATTGCTTTGTTCCTCTGTTTTCCATAAGGAGATACAAGTGAATTTATGACCTCCCTGGCTTTTTCAGTTCCCTCAGTAACCAACCTGTAAACAATTCTCCCCCTGCTGTTTGTTCAATGAGATAACAGTGAGTGTTGTCATCACACAGGTCAGTGTCCTGTGCTGCTCAGCAGTAAAAAGCTTGATTTATGTATGTAAAATAAACAGAACTGTAATTAGGGCTTTTGTTTTGGGGATCAGATAAGAAGTCCTGTTAGTAGTTTGAGAAGCTAATCTGATCTAATTAGCATCTGAGAGCTGTACAGCAAAGGAGCTTATGCAAATGAGTCAGTCTGAACCAGGAAGTGACAGAGTATTTCATTCATGCATTCTCTGAAACTCTGAAGGGAGACAACTCCTTTAAATATGCAGAGGACGCTTGGTTTGGTCTTCATACAATGTTGTGTTTTAGTATGACACGCACATGACTGCCGCCGCTCGTAGAATCGCTTCACTATAAAATTCCCTGGGCACTTAAGAGGGCAAAACTGACCAAAAAACTGAAGGGGGAAGGTAGCCTGATAAAGTCATGGCAGCGACAGCTGGAAAAAAACAAGCTGAGGGCTCAGGTGGCAACATCAGTGAAAGAGTGTGGATGGGGGGTGGGCGGTGGCAGCCACAGCAGCATGAGGTCAGACGTGGCACCCCAAGACATTCTGGAGGTGGCAAAACAGTAGTAGGCCACAGAGTGGCACAATGACACAGTGTGTAGGTCCCAAAGCAGCAGCCACAGCAGCAGCATGAGGTCAGGACAGGGGCACAATGACAGGAGTGGAAGGGACGGGGTGGGGAGCGCATGAGGTCAGACAGTGGCACAATGCATTCTGGAGGTGGCAAAAACTGGAGTAGGGCCCAGAGTGGCACAATGACAGAGTGTGTAGGTCACGGCAGAGCCACAGCAGCAGCATGAAATCAACAGTGGCACAATGACATTCTGGAGGTGGCAAAAACTGGAGTAGGCACAGAGTGGCCAATAACACAGTGTGGAGGGGACGGCAGCAGCAGAAAGAGGTCAGAGAATGGCACAAATGACATTTTGGTGGTAGCAAAACAGTAGTAGGCCACAGAGTGGCACAATGAAGAGAGTGTAGGTGACGGCGGGCAGCTGCATGAGGTCAGAGAGTGGGGAAAAATGACATTCTGGGGGGTGGCAAAAACAGTAGTAGGCCACAGAGTGGCACAATGACAGAGTAGTGGAGGTGACGGTGGCAGCAGCATGAAAGTCAGAGAGTTGGGACAATGACATTCTGGAGGTGGCCAAAAACTGGAGTAGGCCACCGAGTGGCACAATGACACAGTGTGGAGGTAGCGGCAGCAGCAGCATGAGGTCAGAGAGTGGCACAATGACTTTCTGGAGGTGTCAAAACTGGTGTAGGCCACAGTGTGGGCACAATGACAGAGAGTGGAGGTGACGGCGGCGGCAACAGCAGAGGTCAGAGAGTAGTGGCACAATGACACAGTGTGGATGTCACGGCCACCAGCAACTGCACCAGGCTGAATGAGGTTCATAAAGTGGCACAATGACAGAGTGTGGTGGTGGGTGGCCAATAACAGGTCCCTGTATAAGATGGTTTGGCGGAAGATGGGAGAAAAACTGTCAAGCAGATGGTGTGGGCATAAGGGTGGTGGCAGGCATGAATAGTGGCTGAGGCTCGTAGTGTGAACCCGCTCATTTTCACAGTTTGAGTGAGGCGTCTTGGTGATGTAGTCTGACGCTAAGGCATTGGTGTGTGTGGAAATTTCTGGCCGATCCACGTCTGAATTTCATCTTGACAAAGGTCAGTCGTTCCACATTTCCCGTGGACAAGAGCGGGTATTCCTTGGTGGTAACGGTTGGCCCACGCTGCACTGAACACCCCGCTCTGATGCCACACTACTGGCGGGCAGGGACAGCATGCTCACTGCAAACTCGATGCATGTTGCTAGGCCACACATCCCAGTAGTTGTGGCTGCCAGTAGTCCGCGGATCTTCTAAATGGGGTGGCAGAGTGCTGTCAAGTAGGTCACCACCTGTTGGTTCAGGATCTGCTCCAGCTCCCTGCTGTGCTTGCTGCTGCTGTGCTGTGCGAATCTGGCTACTCACTAGGTGGGTGAAGGATGATTTGTCATCAGTGACTCAAGACTGTAGGTTTTGCTGCTGATGGAGCTGGTATGCTCTACCCACCCACCTTCCCCCAGCAGCTGCGGCAGTAGTTCAGTAGTACGTGAGCTCTGAAGTAACCCCCCCGGTTCAGACCTGCAGGAGGAGGGACGATGCCGCCACATAGCAGCGGCCAACTGACTATGGAGGATTTTCCCTATAGTACTTGACGTTTGTCCTCCCTCTCATAGCTGGGAAAAAGCGCCTCCACACTTTTGGGACGGTAGCAAGGGTCCATAGGATGGAGAGCTGAAGTCATCCCTCTGCCGGATGCTGACTATTCGGCTTGTCCACTGCCAGGCCAACTTGCATGCTGCGGGCCATCTGCACAAGTGACTCCGAGGGGGTCCCTGCACTCCATCTCCACTGTATACTGCCACGGTGCTTGCGGGTCATCTGCCTTAATCTTCTCATCTCCATCTACCTCCTCCAGCTGCTCCTGATCCTCCTCTCTTGTCTCCTGGTAGAAAATCCAATCATTTTCACCAGACAATGCTTCTGCTCCAATGTCCTCCTTTCCTCTCCATTTCAGTCCCCAACTGGACTTCATGTGGCCACGAGTTGTTAGTCGCCACGTCTCCAGTCCCTGTCCAGTACAGATTTTTCAGCATCTGTTCCAGGACATGACGCAGTGGCAATGACCATATTCATACCGTATAGTCCTGGCGTACCGGCGGGAGATGTACTCCCTAGTCCGCCTGGATCACAAAAAAATTGTTAATGGCCTTTCTCTGTTCATTTAGCGGTCAACTTGTGCAGGCTGGAATTTCCAACGGGTGGAACATCGCATATCAGAGTGTGTTGGGGGAGGACCGTTCTGCCGCTGCAACTCAAGGAGGGTGTTCCTGGGCTTTGAAGGAATGGATGAAAGCGCATGCACAATTTTCTGGCCATATCAGAATCTTCTGAAGATCATGGTGGACAGACTTCAGGAACCTTTTCAAACCAGATTGAACACACATGCGCCATGCGCGGCGCTTGGACCATCCCTCCTCCGGTGCAGCTGAGGACTCCATGTTACTCCCATGTCCGTCACCATGGTTTCCGATTTGCAGGTTGGCGCGGAGAAAGCCAGCACAATCGATTTCTTGCTGCATGACGGGAGCGTTCCTCCATGTGTGACCTTCGTTCGCTCGAGGCAAGCCAGGTGTAGAACTGCGTGACATCCGCGGTGCCCATTACACATGTGGTATGGATGGAGCAGTACTTGTGGAGGCTGAGATGGTGTGGAGGGAGGAGGAGGCGGACATTGGCGCAGGAGCAGCAGTTTGACAACGTGGGAGGAGGGAAAAGGCGTCTCCTGTCCAGTTGTTGGTGTGCTGGGCTGGAAGCACATTCACCAGTGGGCCTTAAAGGAAATGTATGGCCCTGACCGTAGTTACAAGCTCCCATCACGTCGCGCTGCCGTGTGACACCTTGGAACAATGACGATATGCTCAAGGGACTGGCCCCCCTTCTGTTTCTAATATTTATGAAGTGCTAGGTACTGCATTTTTGGAGTAAAGGAAAATTACGGCTTGGAACTCTCCATCTGCTCGGCACAAGCATTAGTTTCTGAACGGTGGCAGATCCACCATTTGGAAAGGGAGGGATGCCAGTACCAAACAACTTGGACAGGAGCACGGTCAGCTGCTGCACTTAGGGATGGTTGGACGCATACTGTTGTTCTCTTTGCAAATCGCCTCGGCTGACACGAATGCTGGCGCTATTAGTAGCGAGGAGCAGGAGCATCTGGACCGGGGAGATGATGTCAAAGAGAACAGCTCCCTTCTGCAGAGGTTGGTGGGCCATGACTGGCTGCAATGGCATGCTGGACACTGGGCGCCGCTGCACTTCTGTTGCTGCCGGTTGTGGGATAGAGCTTGGTGGCAGGATGGACCACACACAATCTGAGGCCACGGGTTCTCCACAGGCCACCCGGATGGCGACGCTGCATGGTTGACGCAGGGCCGTGGTGCCAAGTTAGCTCCCTGGCCCACGCTTTCCACTTTCTTGCATCAGAGACTCTACATATACACATTTTCGGCTCCTCCGGTGTCTTAGCAAAGAAACTGCCTACCACGACCGTGTATCGGATTTTTACCGCAAACGACTCACGCACTGAGTGACTATACCGGCTGCTGCCTCGCTGAGCCCCTGTGCCGTACTTCTTGGAAATACTCTGCGCTTGGCTCCCGACCTACACATCTGATGCTATACTGCTGATATCTCGGCCACAACTACCCACGTGCTGGCTTGCGCTGCTGCCTGAAAGGCGCAAGCTACGGGCCCTCTTATCCTGACGGATGATTAAAAGCCTTGCATCACCCAAAAAAAAAGCGCCCAAAGTGCGGTCGCTACATCATCTATCTTCTTTGTGTGTCATCGTCACTGCTGTCCTCTTCTCTGGTCTTGGTATTTGCAGAGGCTGACCCCTAACACATGGACCCTCCATTGCCACTTCAACATCTTATACTTTGCACCCTACAGCAGTAGCAGGGGATATTGGCTCATTTCTTCGCTGCCAATGTAAGCTGCTGCCTGCCCTCCTTAAATTGTTCATCCTCGCTATATTGTGGCCGCATGAGCCCAGACCTACATGTAGATCTACTGGCTGGGGAATACCGGATGGGACAGAGGCGGGTTGTCGATGGTCATCGTGTGGGACGGTGACCAGCTCCGGGGCCATGCCAATCTAAGGGGTTGTGTCTGTCAGTTAACCTCAGACTTTTGGCTGGGGTGGTCAGATTGTCATCTGGAGGAAGTGGACTGATCCTAGTCAACCAATCAAGTTAACCTTGGGGTGCTAGTAGCACATTGGGCCACTTGAGGACAGCGGCAATTGTGGCCCACGAGTGAACCCCTGCTGCGACGTCCCTTGCTGTGCTGCGACTGGGGCCTGGAATTTTGTGCCTCTGCCACTCACAGGGTGAAGAGCCTGCCACATCTCTGTCTGACATACTGTTTGTTCTAAAAATGTACAGAAATGTTTGATCAAGATATCTGATATGATAAATACCATCACCCTTGTATTTGACTCCAAATGAACCCACTAAGATGCTTGGTAACACTTTGGGATATATATTCGCGCTCCACCATACTATGGGCAGTGGAAAATTTACTTGTATGTGGCGTTTAAAAACTCTGTGTTTATATATTTTACTCATTATAAAAGCAAAAAAGCTTAATAAACCTTCGGGATATGAATTATGCAACAGAATTTCTTCTGTGGCGGTGTGAAAAACATAAGTTTTCTTTTACTGAGTACATACTGCAGATAAATCTTAGGTAACACCTGTAAAATTGCGCAAAAGCAAATGAAATGAGCAACCACAAATAGTAGCTTTGTAGCGTGTTACATGGCGTTGTTTTTTTTTTTACGCTGCAACATACAAGAGGAAAATTTGTAAATTAACCTTTCGCTTGTGAATTATGCTACAGAAAAAATTTATTTTTGGCGGGTGAAAATAAACGTTTTCTTTTTTAGTCACCTCCAGCAGCAGAACAACACTTAATTAACCACCTGGATGTAAATTGCGCAAAAGAATTGAGCAACCATAAACTTCGATCTTGTTGCGTGTTACAATGGCGTGTTTTTTACGCTGCACAAGCAAGAGGTAATCTGAGATTGAGTATTATTGCTACTAGGTAAAAAATATATTTTTGTGGCGGTGAACATAAACGTTTTCTTTTTAGTCTCCACAGCAGCAGAACAACGATTTAATTAACCTGGATGTAAATTGCGCAAAAGATTAAAGCAGCCAAAAATGAAGTGGTATTTTGTATTGTAAAAATCGCTGTTTCTTTATAATGAATAAACAGAGGATACAGGCATAGATCACCCTTGGATTATTCACATGTGCTGGTGAGCAGATTAGCATTACATGTATATGCAGCTGCAGTGGTCGCACACTGGACTCAGATTCCAATACCCCCACAAAATCAGAAATAGAACTTTAGGAGAAGCAGTCTCTGGACATGCTGAGGACACCCACAAAAATCGCTGTATAAAAAAATAAGTTCTTTAGTATCAGCTATCATAAGCTGCCGCGGCAGGTCACTCCTTAACTAATCAGTACAGTGAGTGGAGTTTGAGCTGCCAGCGTCGAAACCCGGGACTTATATTGTGCGGTGTACGTCACAGATCCCGCCACGGTCGCTGATTGGCTTCATCTCTGCACATGTCATGAGGCTATGCCCTTCTTTCTTCCAGAGTGCTTTGCCCCATGTAGCGCCATGTGCTCGCAGCACCATTTTTCAATCAAAAGCACATATTCGTTTACCCGAAGTACCCCAAAGTTCCACTTTGTTCCGAACCAAAGTTTTCCTGAAATTCTAAACGAATTCCACTTCGTTAGATTCAATTCGCCCATCTCTAATGTTTTATCCATTGCCAGCTACGTGGCTTGGAGGGACAGTCAGGATTAGCCGTGGTTGTGTTTTGAGGTTTGAGTGGTGCATAATATACCTTAACAAGGGGTTTTGCCAAGAAGTTAGATTTGACGTGGGAAGTTTCAAATTAAATAACAAACATTTTCCCCTCATTCATCATTATTAAAAATTCTGCACTGTTTTTGTTTTAGCTGTGCTCCTTTAGTGATCCACTGTTTACAGCTCATCTCCAGGGGATAGACCAGGGCTGAGAGCTCCTCAACTCATGGTCAGATATGTCAGGGGACATCATCTCTCCTCTCAGGGCAGACTAATGAGTGTTAAAAACCCCAGGTGCTGTCATTCACTCCACGTCCTCTGTATCCTTAGTAATTTAGACAAAACAGTGCAAATAATAAAAAAGAAACCTCACAATCAGGTGGGGGCATTGATAAAAAGAAAAAAAAAACAGGTTTGGTTCCTGCAGGACCTTGAACCTAGGACCTTTGTGCCTGGGAGGCAAAAACTTTACCTCTCAGCTACTCACATTGCTTTAAATAAACAGACCTTTCTTTGATAAGAGAAGAAAGACATGGTGTATCATCCTGTGGGTCATACATGATATTGAGTTCAAACAAATCACACACACACCCTTCTGAGCACAGAGAGCGGAAGAGCTGGATGCAGGAGGTATGAAATGAGATTGTGGTAAAACCCCTTTAAAGGTGCTGACTTTGTATGTATTATGAACTCATAGAGTATAAAGTATTGCAGATAGATTCACAACTTTCATGGCAGCAACATAGCTATGGAGGTGGTCAGTCTTGGGCAGAACTTCCTTCATACTTCTCCACTATTTAGTTGTTGTATATTGAGATTGAAGGGTATATACACCTTAGAGGTGCCCACTTAATATAGCATAGAACTCATAGAAAGTTGATCCCAGCTGATGCTTGGTTCATTGCCGTGGTATAGTTAAGTGGGGGGAAGGCTGGCAGCCATCCCCAGACAGCACTTCTTTCATACCGCTAAATGATTCAGCCATTGTGTATTGAGATTGAGCGGAGCATACATCTTAAAGGTGCTCACTTATTATAATATAGAACTGCAGCACATTGGGGATCGGTTTAGATTACATGAACTGTGGCGGCAGGAGGAAGATTGGCTGCAGCCTACCTCAACTTTCAAGTTCAGATGAGAGTCCTGCTGAAGTGGCAGAGTGTACTCCATCCGACAACTAACTGGTAAATGACACTGTTTCTGGGGAAGTAGTGACATGATAGAGCAAGAAGGACTGACTCTGGTGATGAGGTCAGTGAGTCTAATGATGAGGTCATGGCCCTCAGTCAAGTTCATGGACGAGGTCATGTTTTACTGTGATATGTACTATAAATATCCTTAAAGAGGTGTTTCTACAAAGCAAAGTCCACTACACAGGTCAACTCTCAACTAGTTGTAAGCTGACCGTGTGCAAGAATAAGGAGGGTGGGGCTTATGGCCCTCCACCTCATTCACCTCTATGGGAGTTCACTTCTATGCACTCGGCTATAATCAGGGGCTGCGATAAAAGTGGATGGAGAGGACGTCTGTATGTGTCTCTTCTTTCTCATGCATGGTGGGCTCACAGCTACCTGAAACATGACCTGTTTGGTGAACTTTGCTTCATGGCAACACCCCTTTAATTGATGGCATAGTCTTGACCCTGAGCAGCGCCTATTCCTCGTTGCCACTTGACCAAAGTAACCTCGCCCCCCCCCCCTTCCCTGCATCACCAATAAAAGACACAGAGACCTAGGCTTGGATAAATTTGGCCCCAGCAGCCATTTTATTAACAATACAAACATAAACAGTCATAATAAGGGCGAATGAGTATCCCTAGTACCCATACGCCCGAAACCCAGCAACCAATTGGGTTTGAGGCCCTTGGAGCCCAGATGCAAAGTCCTACCGGGCCTGGCGAACCATCCACCTTTTTCCCACGTCCTTGCCCCCACCGTCAAACCCCCGGCTTCAGGGCCCCCCAGAGCCATCTCAGACGGCTATTTCCTCCATAACCTGCTCCCAAAGGGCCCGATGCCCTGCGGAGCCCAAACCTTCGCCAGGCCGTTCCATCACCAATTTGGAGACAAGCAGAGCCTGACTCCCCCCAACTACTTTCACCGACTCCAAGGACCCCAACCCGCCATGCCACTGCGACATTCCTTCATCAACATTGCCCCTCCACACTCCAGATAGAAGACCCTTCGTGACCTCAAACCGTCCCCACAACCCCCCCCCCCCCTTACCTTAGGGTGGGAGGGTGGGACATTCGCTTCACTGGTTCTCCCTGCGCAATTGAGCCCGCGCGGCGCGAGTGCCGTTTATAAAATCGGCGCCTCCCCGCACGCCGCGCTTGGCTCCTCCCCCCACGTTCTACTCACTGTCGGCGAGCCTGGTCATGAGGTGCATCCCCTTAAAGGGGCTGCGCCCACCATGTCCGGCCCCGAGCTTGACCCTGAGCAGCGCCTATTCCTGTTGCCACTTGACCAAAGATAACCTCGCCTCCCCCCCTCCCTTCCCGCATCACCCAATAAAGACACAGAGGACCTAGGCTTGGATAAATTTGGCCACAGCAGCCATTTTATTAACAATACAAACATAAACAGTCATCATAAAGGCGAATGGTATCCCACTACCCCTACGCCCGAAACCCCGCAACCCAAATTGGGGCTGAGGTCCTTGGGCCCAGATTTCAAAAGTCCTACTGGGGCCTGGCGAACCATCCACCTTTTTCCACGTCCTTGCCCCAGCCGTCAAACCCCGGCTTCAGGGGACCAGACCACTCAGACGGCTATTTATCCAAACCTGCTCCCCAAAGG
>JAODAL010068362.1:0-16841 GCA_025379985.1 Phyllomedusa bahiana
TGAACGGCCCCTCTTCTCCTGACGATGATGAAGCCCTTCCCCACCCGCCTCCCAATGCGGTCGGCTACATCATCATCTATTTTTTTTTTTCACGTCACTGCTGTCCTCATCACCGCCCTTGGTATGCAGAGGCGGACCCCCACAACATGACCTTCCATGCCCCCTTCCACATCTATACTTTCCGCCTACTGAAGATGCAGGGGATTTCCCCCATTTTTTCGCTGCCAAGTAGCTCTGACTGCCCTCCTCAAATTTTTCATCCTCGTATATAGTGGCCTGAGCCAGACCACGTAGATCCGGGCTGAGGGAACCGATGGGACAAGGCGGGTTGAGACGGGTGGGGGCCCGGACCCCCCCCCCGGGCCATCCAACTAAGGTTTTGTCTGACGTTCCCCCCGCCCTTTGGCGGGGGTTGTAGTGTCATCGGGGGGAAGGGATGACCAGCCCAACCCAACAAGAACCCTGGTTGCTAGTCAGCACACGCCCAAAATCAGGGGCAGTTTGGCCTCACCGATGACACCTCGCACGTCCCCTTGCATGCTGCGACCTGGGCCAAAAATGTTTTTGCCTCTCCCCTTTGCGGGTAAAGCCTGCCACCCTTGTCTGACATACGTTTTTTTTCTAAAATTTCAGACACTGTTTTGATGAAGAATTGTATATGATAAAATACACCCCTGTTTTGACTACAAATGAACCCACTAAAAGTTTGGGTAACCCTTGAAAAATTGCCTCCACAAAGGGCAGGAAAAATTGATTTGAAAAGTGCCGTTTAAAAACTCTGTGTTTTTTTACTGAATATAAAACACAAACAGCTTTTATTTTAAACCCTTTCCGAATGAATTATGCACAGAATTCTTCTGGGGCATTAAAAACAAAGTTTCTTTTACTGAGTACAACTGCAAAAACGCTTAATTTAACCTCTGGATGTAAATTTTCGCCAAACAATTTACAACCACAAACTACGAGGGTTTGTTTTCTGTTACAATGGCGTGGTTTTTTTTTCGCTACTCAACAAGAGAAAGAATTTAATTAAACCCTTGCTTTTAATTGGGGCTCAGGGAAAAATTTATTTTTTGGTGGTGAAAGACGGTTTATTTTAGTCACCACAACAGCAGAACAACGCTTAATTAACAAAAGAATTGAGCAGCCAAAAATGAAGTGGTATTTGTATTGTAAAAACGCTGTTTCTTTAAATGAATACAACAGGAATAGGCTTAGATCCCCCTTGGATATTCAATGTGCTGTGAGCAGATAGCATTAAAATGTATATGCAGCTGCATTGGACGCACACTGGACTTCAGATCCAATACCCCACAAAATCAGAAATAGAACGTTAAGAGAAGCAGTCTCTGAGACAAGCTGAGACACCCCCCAAAAATTGCTGTATAAAAATCAGTTCAGTAAGAGCTATTACAAGCAGCCGCGGCAGCACCTTCCCTAATCAGTACAGTGAGAGCGGTATGAGCTCCCAGCATCGCGCCCGGACTTATATAGTGCGGTGACGTCACAGAATCCCGCTGGTCTCTGATTGGCTTCATCTCTGCACATGTCATGCAGGCTATGCCCTTCTTCCTCCCAGAGTGCTTTGCCCCATGTAACGCCATGTGCTCGAAGCCATTTTATCAACCAAAAGCACACTTCGTTCACCCGAAGTCCCCCAAACTTCGACTTCGTTCAGAACCGAGTTTTCCTGAAATTCTAAACGAATTCCACTTCGTTAGAATCAATTCGCCCATCTCTAATTATAACAATTATTTAATTTTTTTAAATTAATCAGTATCTTAATTGCAATAACACGTTCATAGTATATGCTATATATTGTACATTATGTGATATAAAATGTATAGGGTGCACAAGTAGAAAGCTGAAGGTCAGAGTATTGGAACATTTAAACAATATTTCAAACCCTTCAGGACGCAATATATCTAATGCAGCCAGACATTTTATAGAAAAATACAATGCAAGTACTAATTTCAAAATTGATGGTATAGATAGCATCAAACACACATTCAGAGGAGGAGACTATAGAAAGCTTCTTATAGATAAGGGAGCCTTATCACTGCTCTTGGATCACTACTCTTAATACCATCTGTCCGAAAGGGTCAAATTTCCGCAATGAAATTATGTTTCACTTTTAGTATGCTCAAGTTTTTGGCTAATTTTTTGTTTTATATTTTGTTTGTTGAAACATTTTTAGATCTCTCTTTGTTGATCTTAATGCATTATTTAGTGCAAGTATTGTTTCCACATGATAGTAGAACAGCTTTAACCTCACATGCATGTCATATATACACGCCCCTTGAGATGTGTCATAGCCTCTTTTTATGGACATGTAATTTACAGCTGTGTCCAGACATCATAGGCTTGCTCTGCATTTCCCTACCAGCATGTGAAAAGAATCTATGATGCACACAATGCATAATTGCAACAAGTCAGCAAATTTAATCACTGTAATTAGATATTTGTGTGTGCTTTATATATATATATATATATATATATATATATATATATATATTTTATATATTATTTATATATATATATTTATATATATATTATTTATAATAATATATATATACAGAGATAATATATATATATATATATATGATATATAATAAACAATCATATGCTCCATCTGCATAGCCATATGAGAGCTTTTGTTTCACAGGACAAGATGTACTTTTTAATGGTGCCATTGACCATAAAATATAATGTACTGGGAACTCCCCAAAATTATGTGGGGTGGAATATGAAATAAAACTCATTTGTGCCATTTTTGACGGGGTTAAGGTTTAATGGAGTATTTTTTAAATTTTTCACTGAAATGACATTTTCTGTGACCAAAGGCTTTTTATTTTCAGTTTATGGACCTCAGTGAGGGCTCATTTTTTATGGACTGAAGTGTAGATTTTTTTATTACCATTCAGGTGGTTCCTCTTTGGTCACTTTCTATTCAAAAGTTTTTGGGATCTGAAATCAACCAAAAAAACCAAAACACTTTTTTACCAATGAGAATTTATTTTTTTCTTCTATGGTATTCCCTGTACAGGAAAAGTTATGTTATATTTTAATAGATTGTACTTTTACAAATGCAGCTGTTCCAATTATGTGTAACTTTTTTTTTCGGGCGGGGGAGTTTGAACTTTTAACATTTATTATTTTTTTACATATCCTTAACACTTTTCATTCAATGACTTTCATTCACTACACTTTTCATTCATTATCTATTCGCAGGTGTAATAGGTGTACCAACATAAAAGCTACGGAAGCCTACATGAGGTCTCTGGCTGCCATGACAAAAGATTAACACCTTATGATTATGATGGGGGGCAATTGATTGGAGGGAGCCACATTGCCCAGAAGGAGGACAAAGGTGAGAACAACAATGGGATAGATGAATAGTGGGAGGGGGGGGTGGTCGGGGGCAGCAGTGGAAAGATAATAATAATGGGACTTTTCTACTAAATTTGAAAGGGTCTATCTATTTGGAGTTCCCACTGATCTACTAATATACAACATTTTATTTTCTGATTAATTCTATTAATTGAATCTATATCTGAAGAGTGTGAAGACTTGTCATTTCCAGGGGCCCCTAATGAACCTTGGAATAATAGAAGCTGGAAAATGATTAAGAGGACGCTTTTGACCTTGTTTTAAATTTATTAAAGTGCAAAACGTGCAACTTTTGACCTGCACCAAAACCTGCAACTTCTTCTATCAGTTTTTGGACAGGATATTCTCCCCTATATATTTGTTCATGGGATGCTTGATTTTGTTTCTAAAGTTATATATTGTTGTTATTCAGTATATAGTATGTATAGACTTGGCATCATCTTCCATCATGATGTCTATACACTATGAAAGATATGTGCTTGAGATAGGAAAGTTAGGTCGGGAGTATTATGGCAGCTGGAGATTTGAGTAATTTAAAGCCTCTTATAGTGCTGTGGAATAAGGCCCCGTTCACACGGCTTATTCACGCCAGATTTGCGAGCCGGATTGCGCTCGCTATTCCGGCATGAATAAGGGGTGGGACGCGGGCGGGGCGGGACGTGGGCAGCGCCGTAAATAATGTGCATGTCACTTTCTCCCCGCCCGGCAGATTCGCCGAGCGAGAGCGAGAAGGAGCGACGGAATCCACTGTTCTCTATGAGAGCAGTGGATTACCGTAATTACTGCGACGGATTGCGCCGATTTACGCAAATTTCCGGGCGGGGCAGTACGGCGCCAATCCGTGCCGAAATAAGCCGTGTGAACACGGCCTATCATGGCTCTATAAAAGAAACAATAAAAAATAAAGAGATACAGGGTGATTCTGTAGTAAAGACTTGTAGTTTCAACAGTGATAAATGGCCAGTGACTTAAAATCAAAGCAAAACTGACTAATTACCCATAGCAAGCACAGCACAGTTATCATTTTCAGGAGCAAAATGTAAGATGTGCCTACATATTGTGACTTAAGATGATGAAATCAGAGTAAGAAATGAAATTGCAAGAACGGGGTCTGTTGTGACAGTAATGAATAATACCTTCAGAATAAACGTGATAAATGTGTTCTGCAAAGAAACTACATTTTGCACAGGTTGAAGCAATTTGAGAACACTACATATTTATGTCATGAGGAATGTCCTGGTGACTCAAAAACTTCAGTAGAGACAGTCAACAGGATTTGAGCCGTGTACAAATGTAGTCCTAGAAAGTCGGCCACGCTGACTAGTGTGGAACTACAGATGCCACAAACAATGCGATTATATATTTTCTGAAAATACAGACACAAGACCATACTTAAAGGTCAATGGCTGGACAAAGAAGTATTCCCATCAGGAGGCAATATAAGCCTCAGTACTACATGGGAGAAATTTAATAGGTACAGCTCACTGATGAGCAGTTGCTCACACAACCATCTGCTAAAGGAGGAACTGCCTAATGAAAAAACTGCACATTGAATAAGTACCAGTTCACACTAATATGAAGAGAAGCCACAATACGATACAGGGGAGATTTCACAAATGCAAAAATAAGGATAAATCACCACTCAAATGCATATTACCCATGAGGGAGTGATTGCTAGTATTTCATTTGCATTTAGATAAGGTTTATAAAGGGTGTCAATTATACAGTTACTGTTAACATGCTGGCTTACAACCAATTGATGACTCCCTTTTCACTTGTGAGCTGCACCTGTTAAATTTCTGCCAGGTAGCACTGGGGCTTGCAGTATATTGGAAGTAGTTCTTTGTCCAGCCATTGAGCTGTAAGTATGACCCTGTGTCTGTGCTTTTAAGTATATAATGTCCCATTTTTCTGTGCATTTTTTGACAATATCCACAGTGTTGGACCAGTGAGGTGGGATGAAGGCCTTCCTTGCCGAAACGTAGGACCATAGGAGTATTCTACTTCCTCATTAAATATCTATCTATGTACAGGAAGAGGTGGCTAATATATGCACCACAATTTGAATATTTTGAATAAAAAACACTTTTGCTACATTAACATTTGGAGCTCAGAATAGCTATGTGCCCATATCAAGTATATGAGAGATTCATCCAAAGTGTATGTGTACTGTGCAAGGAGCAGGTGCAGTCTATGATCCCCTCCTATTTGCTGAGGATACTGTCACTGGCTACTCTTATCTGGACATGTTAAAGTAATGGCTTATGCCACAGTTAGAGGAAGATCTGCCAAATGTACTCTATCATCAGAATAGTGACCTCACCTTTCCATTTGGATGTTTTCCGATACCTGAAAGAACGTCTACTGGAACTTTGGACGGCAGCACCAAATGCAACATTTCACCAATAATGTGATGGCCTCCATGATCACTAGATTTAAGACCTGCAATTTCTTTCTATGGAGCTCTATCAGTGTATTTACCCCTTCCTCCAAGCCAAGGGATGTGAATGACCTAAGAAAATCGTATTACTCTAACAGTGGAGTTCATACCTTAAGACTAGAGATGGGCGAATTTCTCAAAAATTCGATTCGGTCACTTCGCCGAATATTCCGACAAAAATAAATTCGGTCCGAATTACTTCGGCAGAATCGCATTAAAAAGCAGTTTTTTCCAGGCTGCCAGAGCCTGCAGGGTGCTGTAGAACGTTGGCCCATGCTTTAAATATGCAGGGGGCTTGGTTTTCTTCATACAATGTTTGTTTTAGTATGACACGCAGATGACTCCCGCCGCTCTTAGAAACGCTTACTTAAAATTCCCCTGGGCACTTAAGGGGAAAAAAAAAACTGACCAAAAAAAAAAACTCAACGGGAATTGCCGAAAATTCATGCCAGGAAAGCTGGAATAAAAAAAAGCGGAGAGCTCAGGTGGCAACATTAGTGACAGAGTGGGAGGTGACGGGGCACCCACGCAGCGAGGTCGGCAGTGGCCCCACAATGCATTCTGGAGGTGGCAAAACACGGGAAGCCAAAAGTGGCACAATGACTGAGAGGGGGGGGGTCCCCGGCGGCAGAAATTTTGAGGTCAGGCAGTGGCACAATGACATTTGGAGGCGGCAAAACAGTATTGGGCCCACAGAGGGCACAATGATACGTGTGGAGGTCACGACGCAGCACCCTGAATCAGGCAGTCCAATGAATTCTGGAGGCCCCCCCCCCCCCAAAAAACGGGTTTTAGGCCACAGAGTGGCACAATGAATATTTTGTGGAGGTCATGACAGCAGCCATGAAGATAAGGCATTTCCATGTTACTCCCACGGTGTTGGGGTCATCTGCCTCTCTTCCTATCCCCATCCACCTCCTCCAGTGCTCCTGCCCTTCTTCTTGCACCTGGGAGAAAATCCCTCTTTTTTCACCAACAATGCTTCTCCTCCAATGTCCCCCTCCTCTCCTCCATTTCAGTCCCCACCGGACTCATGGGGCCCACGAGATGTAGTCGCCACGTTCCAGTCCCCTCCCCAGACAATTTTTCAGCATTGTTCCAGGAATGAAGAGGGGGAAAGACGTTATTATCCCGAGTCCTGGGACTGACAAATAAGTGCCTCCTCGAATGGCCTCAAAAACGGAGGTGTCCGCATGAGCGCCACGGGGCTGACATCAAAGTTCCCCGGGGGGAGTATTCTGTCGCCTGAATAAAAAAAAAAATCGTTAATGGTTTTTCTTGTTATACAGTCGGTCCAACATGTGCACTGGAAATTCCCAGCGGTGGAAACAGCATATCAGGTGTGTTGGGGGGGGCCTTTTTGCCGCTTGCAACTCGAGGGGGGGTTTTTCCGGCTTTGTACGAAGGATAAGTGCATGCAATTTTCCCTGGATATTTTCAGAATGTTTCTGAAGATGGGGGAAGACTTCGGGAAAACCTTTTTTCACAACCGATTGAAAAGTGCGCCTGCGGGCGCTGGACCATCCCCTCCTGGGTGCAGCGGGGGACACCATGTACCCCATGGCCCCGTACCATGGTTCCCGATTTGCATTGGCCGGAAAAGCCCACACATCGATTTCTTGCGCAGAGAGGAGGGGGGTTCCTCCCCCCGTGGACTTCGTTCGCCGAGGCAAGCCAAAGGGGTGAACTGGGTGACACCGCTGTGCCCTAACAGTGGTATTATGGAGCTTAATATGGAGGCTAAGAGGTGGGGTGATGGTGGAGGAGGAGGAGGGCGGGGGAATTGGCGCAGGGGGCAGCAGTTTGACAAGGGGGGGAGAAAGCGGGGGTCTCCTGTCCAAGTTGTTGGTTGGGTGGGGGAGGGGAAACATTCCCCGGGGCCGTAAAGGAATGTACTGGCCCTGACCGTAGTTACAGCTCCGACTCTGGCTGGGTGCACCTTGGAACAAACAAAGCCAAGGACTGACCCACCTTTGTTCTACATATTTATGAAAATTGGGAAATGCCTTTTTTGGAAAAGAAAAAATTTCGACTTTGGAAAAAATTTTCCATCTCCGGTCGGCACAAAACCCTTAGTTCTCGAATCGTGCTGAGTCCACCATTTGGGAAAGGAGGGACTTTTTTTTTTCAATACCCAAAACTTGGACAGGAGCACGGGCAGCTGCTGCACCCTTTGGAAAAGGTTGGACCATACTGTTGTCTCTTTGCAAACGCCTCGCTAAACGACTGCTGGCGCCATGAGTAGCGGGAGAAGGGGGGATCTGGACCGGGAGATATGTCAAAGGAGAAAAGCTCCCCTTTCAGAGGTGGTGGGCCTTTACTGGGCCCCAATGGCATGCGAGCCAATGGCGCTGCGCGCTTTGCTGCGGCGGTAGGATGGACCACCCCTGAAGCCCGTTTCTCCCAGGGGCCCCCGGATGGTGACGCTGCAGTGTTGACGCAGGGCTGTTGTGCCAAGTTTGTTCCCTGGCCACACTTTCACTTTTGCCTACAGATTCTACATATCCCCAAATTCGGCCTCCGGTGTCTTAGCAAAGAACTGCCACAAAACCCCCGAGTTTTGGTTTTACCGCCAACCTCCGCACTGAGTGACTTACTGCCGCCGCTGCCCCACTGAGCCCCTTGCCGCTACTTTCTTGGACCTGCGAAGCGGATTTTTTAACCCCCGTGGCCGCTTGGCTCCCACCTCACACTGGCTATCCTTTGACCCCGGGGTTACGACCATTGCTGGTGCGCTGCTCCCTGACGCGCAACTGCGCCCTCTTACCTGATGAGATGAACCCCTTACCTCACCCGGTCCAAGGGGTTCGGTCGGCTACATCATCATCTTTTGTTTTCATCGCACTGCTGTCCTCATCAGGGGTTTGGGATGCCGGGGGCTGACCTTCAAACATGACCTCCCATGCCACTCTCCACAGCTAATTTTGCCCCCCCCACTGCAAGAACAGGGATATTGCCCCTTTTTCTTCGCTCCCCAAGTAGCTGTGACTGCCCTCCCCAAATTGCATCTTGCTATATGTGGCGCTGACCCAGACCCATAGGATCTCTGGTGAGGGAAAACCGGATGGGACAGAGGCGGGTTGGGCAGGTGAGGCCCGCTGACCCCCGCTCCCGGGGGCCATGCCAAAAGGGTTGTGTCTGAGGTTCCCACCGGGGATCTTGGCTGGGGTTTTCGATGTATCTGGGAGGAAGAGGATGACCCAGTCAACCAATCAAGAAAAAAAATTGGGTTGCTGAAAAACACACAGGCCCCTAGATGCAGGGCAGTTGTGGCCCCACCCGGGGACCCCGCTGCGACTTTCCCCTTGCTGTGCTGCGACCTGGGGGGCCCTTTTCCAGGGAAAAGTTTGTCCCTTGCCACTCGCAGGTGCAGAGCCGCCCCCTCTTGTTGACTTTTTTTGTTTGTTCAAAAGTTTTCAGCACTGTTTGATGATGATATTGTTATGATAAATATACACCCTGTTTTGACTCCAAATGAACCCCCGTAACAAGCTTGGGTTAAAAAACCCTTGGGTTAAAAATGATCCCACAAAAGGCCCGGAAAAAATTTTTTTTGTATGTGCCCTTTAAAAAAACTGTGTGTTTTATAAATGTAAAAGCACAAAAAGGGGTTAAAAAACCTTCGGGGCATTTAATTTTGGCACTGGAAAAAAAATTTTTAATTTTGGCGTTGAAAAAGACGGTTTATTTTTTCAAGCACACCAGCAAAAAAAAAAAAGCTTAATTAAAAACCCCCCGGGAAAGTAAATGCCCCAAAAAGAAAATTAGCCGCAAAAAATAGTAGTTTGTAGATGTTTACAAATTTGGGGTTTTCTACGCCACACAACAAGAGATCAGTTGTAATTAAACCTTTGCTTGTGAATTAATTACAGGAAAAAAATTTTTATATTTTGGGCTGAAAAAGACGGGGTTTTTTTTTGTCAGCCCCACCCGCAAAACAACGTTAATTAACCCCTGGATGAAAAATTGCGCCAAAGAATTGGGCCGCAAAAATAGTAGCTTTGTAGCTTGTTTACAATTGCGTGTTTTCTACGCCACACAACAAAGATACAGTTGTAATTATACCAGACTGTGAAATTTATGGATGAATGGAACCTCAAAAACCAAATCTCTCACCTGCCCCTTTCTTCTTCTGTCAATTACAGGTATTTTTTCTCCCGGTGAAAGCACCATTCCCATCCTCCTTTTTGCTGTCTGAATTTTTTATGGGACTCCCACACCCAACCAGCTTCTCCACTTGTATTGTTTAACCCCTGCTCTGCTGTTTTAAATTGAAAATGGTATGAAATTCTGCTTTTAATAACTTTGTTTGCTCTCCTACTTTACAAGGGGGCCTTGCCCTACTTTTCCTCACTTGCAAATCTCCTTCTGCTCAGTAACATCCTCCACCCCTCCCACCTCTTGTTTCACACCTGATAGCTGATTTAAGATAGATGACTATATAAGAGCACATGTTAGGTCAGTGTTTGACCTGGTCAGTGATGCAATACCATAGATGCAATATCCATTAAGTGCTATTCCATAAGTGTGACTTCAGAATTATACCAGAATTGAAGCCAGAAAGGGAACCAGGAAGACCCAAAGGTAACAATTAAAATTTAGTCGGCTTTATAGTCTTTACCACCTCCAAAATGCATTTCTATGCACTATCATCACTACCTCCCTATTCCTAAAACTCCTTGTCTATCCTCACACACCCACACTTGGCAACGACTTCCATATCTCCCCGTCTATCCTACCCTCACACCTGACCTCTGCTCTCCACCTCTTTCACAGCATTAAAAACCTCTCTCTCAAAACTACACAACCCCCTTTTGCTCTATCCCACACACACCTTCTCACACTCTCCCTCCTTCTCCTGTGCTGGGGGACATATCCCCCAAATCCCGGGCCCCCTCACCACATTCCCACTCTTATTTCACCTGCCACCTACAGGCCAAGAAGCACCAACTTCCATAACCCCTTAAATATAAAGCCCATTCCCCTCACCCCCGCTACACCTATCCCCATGTCGGGGAGCTCTCTGGAATGCACGTTCTGTAGGCAACAAGCTTCTCTTCATCCATGACCTCTTCTCTCCCGCCACCTAACCTTCCTTGGACAAAACAGAAACTTGGCTGACACCCTCTGACACAAACCCCCCCTGCTGCCCTCTTTACGGCGGGGGTTCAGTTTACCCAAAAACCCCCCGCCCTGGCAGTAAAAAAAATGGTGGAGGTGTCGGCCTTCTTCTGTCAGATAACCTGCTCTTTTTGTCCCCATTTCCACCACTACCTTCCTCACCCTCCCCTCCTTCGAGGTGCACTCCGTCCGCATCTACTCCCCCTCCAACTCCAAGTGGCTGTTGTTTATTTGTTCCCCCAGCCCTGCCACCACCTTCCTCGACCCCCTTCGCTTCCTGGCTCCTTCATTTCTCTCCACTGGGCATCCCCAAATATTATAAAGGGAGATTTTTAACATCCCAATCGAACACCCCCTGCTCCCCTACTAACAAAACTCCTGTCACTCTCCTCTTCCTTCGGCCTCACCCAGTGGACCTCTGGAGCCACACATTAAAGATGGACACACACTGGACCTCATCTTCACCCGCCTTTGTCCTCTATCTAACCCCCTCAATCTCTCCTTTACCCATCTCTGACCACAACCCGCTCACATTCTCCCCAATTCCCCCACCTGCCCCACCCCCCCACCCCAAATCTTTCTGCTCCCCCGTAGAAACCTACAACACCTTAACCCCGGCATTCTCTCTGAATCTCTTTCTCCCCTCTCTACCATCTTCTCAAATTTACTGACCCAGGAAAATTAGCCACCACCTTCTAAAACAACACAATCACTTCCACTCTTGACATGGTCGCCCCTCTCACACACAACGAACACGCAAAATCAACAGACAAACCCTGGCACACAGACTCCACCAAACAGCTGAGGCGAGCTTCCAGAATTGCTGAACGCCGCTGGAAGAAAACCCGCTCACCACTTTACTTCACCTCATACAAACAATCACTGCATACATTTAAATCTGCCCCTCTCATCAGCCAAACAGGACTACTTCACCACCCTATAAATTTCCCCCCTGTCTCACAAACCCCCGACAATGTTCAAAAACTTCAAGCCTCCCTCCGTCCACCAGCCCCCCCTCCCCATCTCTCCTCTCAGCAGATGACTTCGCCACTTAAATTTCTTAATAAGATCAATCTCATTAGACAAGCTTCACCCCACAGTCCCCTCTGTCTATCTCTATTCCTGCAGTGTCCCCACATCCCACCTCTACCGCGTCAAACACTCTTCCCCCCCCATCTTCCTTCTCCCACTGTCACTCATGACAAGCTCTCCACTCCCACTGTCCAAAAACCAACCTCACTACCTGTAATCTTGACCCACTTGGGCCCTCCCACCTCATCCCAGACCTCAGTGCTTCTATCATCCCAGCCCTCACCCATCTCGTCAACCTATCATTAACCTCTGGCATCTTCCCTTCCTCCTTTAAACATGCGACCATCACACCCATCCTTAAAAAACCATCTCTTGACCCCTCCTCACTGTCCAACTATCGCCCCAAACTCACTGCTTCCATTGCCTCTAAAAACTCTCGAACAAACACGTCTATCTTCAACTTTCCTCTCATCTATCCACCAACTCTTTTCCCTTTACCACTGCAATCTGGCTTCCGACCCCACCACTCTACAGAAACCGCCCTAACCAAAGTCACCAATGACCTAGCAAAATGCCAAAGCCTCACGCCACTACTCTGTGCTTCCCCCCTCCTAGACCCCGTCCTCCGCCTTTGACACTTTTTGACAATCACTTCCCCTTACAAATTCCTCTCTCCCTCGGGATCACGGACTTTTTGGGCCCTTTCCTGGATATCCTCCTACCTCACTGATCGGAAAATTCAGCGTCTCTCACTCACGCACCACCCTCCTCCTCTTGCCCGCTCTCTGTTGGTGTACCCCAGGGGTCTGTCCTGGGCCCACTTTCTCTTTTCTATCTACACTATTGGGCTGGGTCAAACTAATAGCATCACAACGGCTTTCATTACCACTCGTATGCTGATGAAAACCCAACTCTACATCTCCGGCCCAGATATTACCTCTCTACTCTCCCGGATCCTGACTGTCTTTCGTCCATATCCTCCTACTTCTCCTCACGTCTCCTGAAGCTAAACGTGGAGAAAACTGAACTCATTTATCTTTCCACGTCCCACTCCATCCCCTCCACCTGATCTCTCTATCACAGTTTAATGGCTACACTTCTCACCAGCTCTACAAGTCCGCTGCCCTTGGGATAACCCTTGACTCCAATCTGTCCTTCAAACCGCACATCCCAAACCTCACCTCCACCTGCCGCCTCCACCTGAAAAATATCTCCCGTATCCGTTCATTCCTTAACTTCGAAAGCACAAAAATGCTGGTCCATGCCCTTGTCATCTCACGCCTAGACTATTGCAACATCCTTCTCTGCGGCCTCCCAGCTAGCACCCTCGCTCCCCTCCAATCCATCCTTAACTCTGCTGCCCGTCTGATTCACCTCTCTCCTCGATACTACTCTCTGCCACTCCCCTCTGCCAATCCCTTCACTGGTTTCCCATTGCCCAGCGAATCCAGTTCAAGTTAGCAACCTTGACCTACAAGGCTCTCCATGACCTCTCCCCTCCATACATCTCTGCTCTAATCTCCAGATATCTCCCGTCACGCAACCTCCGCTCCTCACAGGACCTTCTTCTCTGCTCTCCCCTTATCAGCTCCTCCCACAACCGTCTCCAAGACTTCTCCCGTGCTTCACCCACACTCTGGAACTCACTGCCCCAACACATCAGACTCTCCCCCACTCTCACCAGCCTCAAAAGCAACCTGAAAACCCATCTCTTCAGGATTGCCTACAACCAACAATAACCCTGCTGTCACTACACTATCCACAACCATGTCTGCCCCTCACCTTGTCTCTTCCCACCTTCCTTTTAAGGTGTAAGCCCTCACGGGCAGGGACCTCTCTCCTTCTGTACCAGTTGTTAGTTAGTAACTTGTCACCTTGTACTTGTTTGACCTATGTTATGTATGAAACCTGAATGTACAGCGCTCTGGAACCAAGGGCGCTCAAAAAAATAAATAATAATAATAATAATAATAATTAACCTTTGCTTGTGAATTAGGCTACAGGAAAAATTTATATATTTTGGCGTTGAAAAAGACGGTTTATTTTTGTCAGCACACCAGCAAAATAACGCTTAATTAACCCCTGGATGTAAATTGCGCCAAAGAATTTAGCTGCACAAAATAGTAGCTTTGTAGCATGTTACAATTGAGTGTTTTCTACGCCACACAACAAGAGATACAGTTGTAATTAACCTTTGCTTGTGAATAAGGCTACAGGAAAAATGTATATATTTTGGCGTTGAAAAAGATGGTTTCTTGGAGTCAGCACACCAGCAAAACAACGCTTAATCAACCCCTGGATGTAAATTGCGCAATAGAATTGAGCAGCCAAAAATTAAGTGGTATTTGTATTGTAAAAACGCTGTTTCTTTAAATGAATACAACAGGAACTGGCTTAGATCCCACTTGGATATTGAATGTATATGCAGCTGCAGTGGACGCACACTGGATTTCAGATCCAATACCCCAAAAAATTAGAAATAGAACATTAAGAGACAAGCTGAGACACCCCACAGAAATCGCTATATAAAAATCAATTCTTCAGTAAGAGCTATCAGCCGCGGCAGCACCTTCCCTGATGAGCACAGTGAGAGGAGTGTGAGCTCCCAGCGTCGCGCCCGGACTTATATAGTGCGGTGACGTCACAGAATCCCGCCGGTCTCTGATTGACTTCACCTCTGCACATGTCATGCAGGCTATGCCCTTCTTCCTCCCAGAGTGCTTTTCCCCATGTAGCGCCATGTGCTCGCAGCCATTTTATCAATCAAAAGCACACTTCGTTCACCCGAAGTACCCCAAAGTTCGACTTCGTTCCTAGCCGAAGTTTTCCTGAAATTCTAAACGAATTCCACTTCGTTAGAATCAATTCGCCCACCTCTACTTAAGACATACTGGCATGCATCTGGACAGAACTGGACTACCAGCTAGACTTATTCCATGTCACCAATGAAAACCACTTCAGCATCTGTTATGTCCAGATAAAACTCTAATAGCTGTGTTAGCAAGTTTGTTATGTTCTCTTGACCTTGCATAACAAGGCAATAATTTTGCACCATCCTTTTTTAATCATCCTGTAACTAAAAATGCCTTTATCTAAAGAAATTTGAGACAACTAAAGTATTTGATAGTGGTCTTCCTCGAAGAGCATATTGACCTCCATATTTTTCTCATCCAATCTCCTTATCCATAAGGATCTCCTTATCATACAGTATGTCTTAAGCTGGGAGGATAAAATTCACCTGCTGTCCAATAGTAAGTTGCAAACTGATCTACCCAGGCTCTTCCAACTTTTCTTTGATATATTCAAGCGTGAAGCAGTTACACTTTTAATCTTGCTAGCTTGAATTTAGATTAAATACTTTCAAACATAGAAGAGAAAAGCTATTTTTTTATTATTTTGGCTTGGAAATCAAGTGCATATTTTATGTGACATTATGCCAGAGTTTACTACATTTTTGGATAATGCATTTTACAGCCCTGTGGCAATGAATTTGCTTATATACTACACGTTTCCATCAGCAAATCATCTGTTTAAGTTTTCTGCTTTTCCCAAAGCCATGTAATTGTTCTGATAACAGAACATATTAGAGTTTTATAAGAACGTATAGTTTGTTTCCTCAAGGTGTTCTAACAACTAGAAAAAAAAGGGATTTTTACTGTAAGAGTTGACTGGTTTACAGCTATGTAATTAGCTTGTAGTCTGCATCAACATTTTGACTATATATCACAGAAAATTACTTACATGCTCATTTTATGCTGCAGATATAAAATACTTGCGTAAGTACCATTATGCAGCAAACCCTCAGCAGGTGTTAGTATATTCAATGCTTAAACACAAACAGGACATAATAACTGTTTACAATAACATCTGCTTTGTTATTCATCAAAGAAAAAGCATCCTATATTATCGGACTATAACCTTTTTTTAGTTTCTTTGCTTATTTGGAGAAAGAAACATACTGGCTCCATTACAGAATGCTATAAGCCTATGTGCAGGTTGGGTTAAGAGGGAAGCCTGAAATATTTCTTTGCCTACTTTCACAACTTTATATTGAATTGCAATTAGTGTTGAGCGATTATTATCGACAAAGTTGAAATCGGCACAGTTTTAGGGATGGATTTTTTAGATCTTGATAAAATTTGGTTTTAAAAACTGTGCATCATCATTAAGATCGTGCCTTTTTCGCGCTTCCAATTTTGGCGGCCCCAAATCAGATTACAGAATAGAGCAGGGGGAGATGTGTTTGCACACATGACTGGGATTGATGGGTTTCGTAGCTGGAAAAATCAATGATCGTTTTACATAGAACACGTTTCCCGTTCACCCCTGTCCTCAGCGTTAAGGAAGGTGCATCTGCTTGTGCCAAACAGCCAGCGAAATTTTTAATTTCTTCACAAGAAACCTCTATATTAGCTGGATCCTTACAATTTTGTTGATTAGAGATTGGAAATTTTATATAGTTAGGTAGAGATTTTAAAGGAGTTACTGTGAATCACGGGGAGAGCGGGGGCGGGCACCCGCGGGGGAACACAGACAAGCCTATAAAAATACGGATAAAAATTCACCCAAAACTTAGTGTAACATTGCAAAAGCTTTATTATTAACATTTTCTATTGAAATATTTCCCGGGTATTGGGCACCTGAACTTTTAGTACCATCTTTTTTAGTAACTGCAGGGCTCTTTTTTAAAGCAAAACTCCACTTTATTTTAGTATACATTTCAATAGGTGTTCTTTCAATTTGCCCCTTCCCCTTTTTTTGATAATCCCCCTTGCACATAAATTTGAATCCAGCAATTTTATAGTCACCCAGGGGAAATTTAAAGTGCCAAAAAATTTTATTTTACGAACAACCAAAA
>JAODAL010068363.1:0-16841 GCA_025379985.1 Phyllomedusa bahiana
AAAAAAAAAAAAAAAAAAAAAAAAAAAAAAAATTAAACTCCGGCCCGGGTAAATGAGTGGCCTGGGAAACATGTTTTAATAAAATTCCATTTTTAAAACTAAAATTTGGTGGTTAAAAGACTCCTTTTTCCAGCACTTTTTAAATGGGGGGGGCCCATGCAGGTTTGGGCTCATGCGTGGCCCCGGGACAGGTATGAAATGCCCCATTTAAACAAAAATGGGGGTTTTAAAGACCCCTTTTTTCCGGCACTTTTTAAACTGGGGGTCAGACGGGTTTTTAATGGTCCTTTGGGCGGTACAGACAGATAAATTTTTAGTGCCCCAGTTCAACAAAAATGGTTTTTTGAAAGACTCCTTTTGCGGAAATTTTTTAAATCTGGGGTCATCCCTTTTTTGGGGCTCATGTTTTGGGGCCCAACGGGGTTTATTCAATGCCCATTTTCAAGAAAGATGATGGTTCAAATCATACTCCCCTTCTGGCGTTTTTTTAATTGGGGGGTAAAGCATTTTAAAAGGGTCAGGCTGTGGTAAAAAGCCAGGGATAGGAATGGTCTGTGATTTTTTTTCTGGACTTTTATAACCTAATTTGGGGGGCCCAAAAGATTTTTAGCACTTATCCTTTTTTTTTTGACTGTTGGGGTTTGTTAATTTCAGCTCTCCACCCCTTTTTTTGGGGTGTAATAATAAAAGGTGTTTTTGCTCCCCCCATAACTTTAATGGAATCGCCCCATAACGATGCTCACTATCGAAAAACCTTATCGATAGCGGCCGACAAACGACTATCGATCATCTCGATACCCAAAACGCAATCCCCAAAACCCTACCCAAAAGGGTAAATTTGGGCCCGGGAAACACATCCAAAAACCCTTGGTGTTGAGAAAACCCAATTTGTCATGCAAACCCTGATCTTAAGCTGGGCTCTTTTGTTGTATTTGTGCCCCGCATTACAAGCGTTGGTGAGGGGGAAAATTTAAAAATTTTCCCGTTTTCACCCATTAGGCTTTTGCCACATTTCCTGCCTTTTTGCTTTCTTGGGACTCTACGCTGTCCCCGTTGGGTGACGATTCCCCCGTGACTTTAAAAACTTTAAGCAACAAACAGATGTCTCCAGTTGATCAACAGCAATGTCCCAAATTCTGCTTTTTTATCTCTTTTGGGGTGGGGGAAGGAAAGTGCGATTTTTTTTGTCCCGGGGTCCAGGAGGGTGGCCACCCATAAGTTGTTCATTTTGATGGCCTTAATGCGAGGATCTTTTGGGAGGAAAGGGAGCTCCAAACACTCAGTAGAGAGGGAGCCTTGATTTCCCAACCCTCGGGGTCGGGGGGGATCAGCAAACAGATTTGCTCATTTTCCTCCTCGCCTCTAATTCGCCCCAACCTTTTCCAAGGCGGGGACGTTGGTAACGTCGGTTCCAGGAATCCCCCCCCTCCGCTTCCTCCGGCACAGCTTCAAAAACCCCCCTAACCTTCCCTCAGTGATGCACCCGAACGGGGGGGCGCGGCCCCTTGACAGCTGAAAGGGCATGTCCGCAATTACCATTTTGGTGGCTTCTTCAAAAGGGAAGGATGGTGCGAGCTCTTTCCCCTCCCCCTCTCGGTGGTCAACACCCCGAGGTCCGAACCGTGTTTTGTCAGGCTATGTGTCACTTCATACTGGTAATGGCATTGCGCTGCTCCCACAATCGCTGTAGCTGTGGCGGGTGGAATTCCAGCGGTTGCCACGTCACAAGAACGGTTGAGGGAGAGGCCGACTGACGCTGAAACCACCCAGGAGGGACGTGCAGGGTGGGAAGGGCGGAAGTAAAAAAATCAGCCCGGGGTTTCCCTCACAGGCAGCCAAACCCGGGGGTAGCGTTTTTTAAAAATTTTGGGAAAACGAAAAGGGTTCATGACATGTCCAGCAAGGGATGTGTCCAGCCTCCGATCTTGGGGGAAACCCAGCAGATTTCGACCGTTTTCCACCCCACCTTCCTGGCACAGGGTTTTTGCACCCACCCGCGCTCAACTATTGCGGAGAGTCGCCACACCCCTGACCGTGTGGGCAGTCTCCAAGACAGATTAATTTCAACACGGCCTGGTTTCTCTGGGCACTGATGCCCCCAGGGGACCTTTGGGGGGAAAAAACCCTGCACCCCCCCTGCGGTTTTGAAGAGATGCGCCGCCTGGAGCCACCGCCCACCAGAGCATCCACCCAGCTCCCCCAGTGAGCTGTCACAGAGATATAGGGGCCTTGGCCGTGCTTACTGCCCATGTCCCCCCCGTCTGACACTCCCCCATTTTTTTCCTCCTCGTCCATGATGAAGCAAAAAATTCTGCTGAAAAGACCACGTTGGATCTGCAATGTCGCATAATCATCATCAACACAGGTGACTTGGTCGTCCTGCCCTTCGAACCAGAGCTCGGGCTACAAGTAAGAGGCACTGCAAGGCTTTCCCGACCGCCCGGGGTTTTTTCAGATTGACCCGGTTCCCCTTCTCCTCCTCTATGGCATAATAACTGGGCGTCAGAACAGACGAAATCATCCTCTTTGGCCCTTTGATCTTTTAAAAATGCCTTCTGCCCCAACCCCCATTTTGTCACAAAAAGGTCTTCAGAAAATGGATTATCCACAGGGTGGGGACCGAGTTGACATTTGGGGGCCTTTGTTCTGTTGGACGGTGGATAGTGATGACGACATTTGTGGCCGTGACTGGGAGGACGAGGAGGTAAACTGTGGATCAGGTTCATTTTTCCACTGAAGAACAGATTGAGAGGCGTTCGTTACTGAGATTCCAGGGGCCTGACCCCGCGATGACAGGCCGACAGTCCCGCAAACGGATCCGCTGCATGCGTTTGTCGCCACAAGGAAGGGGGCCCTTCTCTCGTACCCCTACCTCCCTTCCACCCCCCTTTTTTCGCTTTCCACCTGCATTTTGCTCCATTTCAGAAAGATAAAATTTAAGAAGGTATGGAAAATTTTTGAAAGTCTCTTATTAAAAATCACAGCTATTCTTTAAAACCCCTAATTTCCTACAGCCAAAACATTGAAACTGAAAAAGTTTTCAGCGAATACCGGAAAAGGGTTGGTGGGGAAAACCTAAGGGAAAAAAACAAAGTTTCTTTCCTTTAGTCCCCGGGGTTTTTCAATGCCCAGTAGGAAGGAATTGATAGTTTTTTAAAAAAATATCTTTCAAGTGCCTATCGCGCCAAGCTGAATTTAACAAAGGAATAAAACATCAAAGTTACCCGGATAAAATTGCGTTTTTTTTCGCAATACAAACAGAACATTCAGAAAAGTTTTCATCCAATGTTGACAACGTGGCTATTTGAAAAAAAAAAAATAGGGCCCCCACGTGCAATACAGCATTTAAAAGTTATACGGATAAGAAAAAGGTGGGTTTTTTCACCCTGAAAAACACCAAAAGTAACTACAAAATTTTGTATTTAAATTTAAGTATAAAGGGGCTCTATGAAAAAAACTAGCTGCACCCAAAATAGAAAAAACACCTATTTTAAATTTATAGGATAAAAGAAGGTTGGTTTTTTCCCTATAAATTACCCGCAATTATGCAAATTCGTATGGTAATATAAGAACAAGATGGTTTTTTTGAACAAACTGGGCTCCCCAAAAGTGAAAAACACAATTTTAAATTGTATACGTTAAAAAGGGGGGTTTTTTTTGCACCTATGAAAAACACCTCAATTACTACAAATTTCTGTATGGTAATATCCGTACAAGAAGGGGGTTTTTAACAAACAGGGGCCTGCGCCAAAGTAAAAAAACCCTAATTAAATTGTGTACGAAAATAAAAGTTTTTTTGCACCTAAAAAACACCGGGTTTACTAGAAAAGTCCCTGTACCTTTTTGAGAACAAAGGGGTTTTGAACAAACTGAGCTGGCCAAGTGAAAAAACCAATTAAATGTGTACGATAATAAAAGGGGTTTTTGCACCTATAAATACCCCTGCTTACTAAAAAGTCTGATCCAAATTAAAACAGGGTTTACAAAATACACCTAAATTCAAAAAACGTTAAAAAAAAACCCATTTCAATCAGGGTCAAAAGATCGGGGTCCCCCCCCTTTAAAAAAGTTCCTGCCTCCACCTGTCCTTCGTATTCCCCCCCTCCCCAAGCGAAGCGCAGATGCTCCTTTAAAATTCTCAGCTTAAGAAACTAAAAACGAAATTCTCTAACCCCTAGTTCTAAATTTCACAGCAAAAGCATTTTGTCTGTGTGAACAAAAGAACTTTTCGCTGGGGGCTGTTTGAGGAGCCCAGACACCCCTGCCTTAGAAACAGACACACACTGATCTGAACAGGAAGCGTTCTATGAAAACAGTCATGTGATTTTTCCACCAATCACAACCTTTACAAAACCAGTCTTAGTCGCACCCGGCTAAAACCCGCCCTTTTCTTAACTGTTTGCGGGCCGCCAAAATGACAGAAGCGCCGAAAATGGAGATATTAAAATTTATGCGGTTTTTTAACCAAAAAATCACGTGATCGAAAAAATCCGATAAACAAAAAAACCGTCCGATTTAAACTTTGTAAATAATAATCGCTCAACAAGCCTGAGGATCGCGCAAGCCTAAACAGAGTTGCGCATCGGGCGGGGGGTGTCGTGTATATTACAGCTGACACCCCGCACGTCGGCCCCGACCCAGTCGTCCGAGGGGGGCTTTTAACCCTTAAATTTATCGCCCAAAGGGGGTTGCAATAACAAAGGGAAGATCAGAGGGACGCCCTCCTTGGGTCTCTGTCGCGACTGTCCGAAACCCTTGTTTTGGCGGCTGCGGGCTGACAGACAGTAGGGAAGGCTGAATGCCTTCCGGTTGTCGTGACGTCAAGCCCCCATCCCGGTGGGCAGGGCCCGCTCTTTACTGACATTGCCAAGGAACCATACACAGCCACAGGCTATGTACTGTTTCCTATTGAATGGGGGATCTGAAGACCCTCTTTCAAATCCCCTATGGGGAAAGTAAAAAAAAAATGTAAAAAAAAGAAAAAAAAGAAAAAAAAAGTAAAAAACAAGTAAAACACAAACACGAAAAATAAAAAAAAAAACCGTACACCCCCCTTTTTTCCCCTTTACAAAGGGCAATCCCCCAAAAAAAGATCAAAATAAATAACATACCCATATTTTGGTATTGCCGCTTGCGAAACGACCTGCCCTAAAAAAATCCTGCATTTTTAATTTACCCGTAGGGTGAACACCGTAAAAAAAAAAAAAAAAAAAAATTAAAATTTTTAAAATTTAAAAATTTAAGATTTTTGTTACCCCGCAGCACATAAAAGAATAAAAGTGATAAAAAACTCCTAAAAGCCAAATTGTACCAATTAAAACGTCATTTCATCCCCAAAAAAAAGTCCTAACACAGCACTGTAAACGGAAAAATAAAAAGTTATGGTTTTCAGAAAACGACCATAAAAAATTTTTTACACACAAAACCCCCCCTTTTTTTTTTTAAAGTCTTTAAAATAAAAAAAACTATAAAAATTGGGATCACCATAATCGTATGCCCCACAATTAAAAGCTAACTTATTATGGATACTGCACAGGAGCCTGTTAAAATAAAAACACTACTAGGTTTGCAGTATTTTTTCACTCTCCCTTCCAAAAAAGGGATTTAAAAACTATTAAAAAGTTTTGTCCCCCCAAAAAAAGATCCCAATAAAAATTCCACTCATCCCCCAAAAAAACAACCCTTACACAGCCCGTACACAGAAAAAAAAAAAGTTTTGCCCCCGGACTATGGAATGCAAAAATGGTTTTCCTGTTTGAATAAAAGGTTTTATTGTATAAAAGCATAAAAAATAAAAAAATAACAAATTGGGTATTGCGTAATCGTATCGACCTGCTAGTAAAGCTAGAAAGTCATATCTAACCAGAGGACCTATAAAAAAAAAAAAAAAACACTAGCAGGATGCTGATTTTTTCAAAATGCCTCAAAAAAACCCTTTAAAATAAAAAGGAAAAGTATCGTTTTTACCCCTAATGTACCAAAAAAAGCATCAATTCAACCCGCAAAAAAAAAGGGCCCCTACACACTCTGCACACAGCAAAATAAAAAAAGTTATACTGCAAATAGGACAACATAAAAACCAAATTTTTTTAAACCAATTTTTTATGGTAAAAGTAATAAAAAAAAAAACTTAAAAATTTAAATGCAATTTCCACCCCAAAAATAAAAAAAAACATTACACTGTACCGTCGTGTAAAAAAACCCAAAAAAAAGGGTAACCCCTTTTTTTTTCCCCCCCCTTTTTTTGGGCCCCTGCTAAAAAAAACAAGCACCTTGGGGCCCGCACAAAACCCCTTAACCGGGGGGGGGTTGAATTAAAAGGGGGAAATTGGGGTTTCCCGTTTGGGGTCGTAAACCTCAAAAATTACTTAAAAACCAAAAATTTTTTAGCCCCCTGGGAAAAAAGTTTTAACCCCAAAAAGGGATAAAATGGAAAAAATTGCAAAAATTTGGGGTTTTTTTTTTTCCGAAATTTTTTTGTAAAAGGGGGTTTTTTTTTAAATTTTTTTTAAAATTTAAAAAAATGAAAAAAGAAATTTGGTCCCGGGGGGAAACTACACACACCTGTAAATTAAACCCCTTTAAAGGGGTTTTCCAAAGGGGTTTTTTTTTTTTTTAGATTATGGCCCCCCTGAAAAGAAAACCCTAAAAAAACGCGAAAAAAGAAAAGAGAGTAATGCCCCCTTTCTGGGGCTTATGGGTTACCAAAAAATGCCACCACATATTAATTTAAAAAAGCCCTAAAAAAAGTGAACCAGTAATTTAAACCTTTTATGAATATATAAAATTGAAAATCCAAAATGGACTTTAAAATTTTCCCCCTTTCTTCCCAAATACCAAAGGGATAAACTTTCCCCCCCTTTTAAAATATTTTTTTCCTTTCATTTCGGAAATAATAACCCCCTCCCCCAAAAAAAAAAGGCCCTAAAAAAAATTTTAATTTTAAACTTAAAATAAAAATTTAAAACAAACCCTTTTTTCATTTAAAAAAAAAAAAACCCCAAAAAATTGCCCCTTGTGGCTTGGGAGCTTTTTTTTTGGGGGTTACGTCGGAGCAAATTTTTCCAAAACACTAATTTTCCAAAAAATTTTTTTTTAATTTTTCCCAAAAAATTTAGGAAAATTTTTTCTAACAAACACAAAGTTCCCCGGGGAAAAAAATCCGCACGGGGAAAATTTAAAAAAAAACTCCCAAAAATGAACCTGCGACAAAAAAAAGGCTAAAGGGCCAAAAATGGCTGGGCCAAGGGGTTCGCCCCTTTAAAACCCCCCAGGGAAATAGAAAAAAAAAATTTTGAAATACAAATATTATTTAAAGGGGATTTTTTAAAAAAATTCTTAACAAAAAACCCCCCCTTTTTTGGTGAAAAAAAAAATTTCAATGACACTCGCCCAAAAGGGGAAAAGGGCCCCGGGGCGCCATTTTTCTAAATTTAACCAAAAAAAAACTTAACAATAAACTCCCAAAAAGCATAAAAGACAAAAATTTGAATGGGGAAAAATCTTTTCCTTAGTCTATTTTCTTTTCCCAAAACAAAGGTTTTAGAAAAATTTGAAAGGGCCCCCAAATTTAAGAAATCCCACGGTTTAACCCAAACCCACGGAAAAAACCGGTCCAAAATTCTTCCCCCAACCCCCCACCGACCGAATTTTCAGCAAATCATTTTTAAACCCCCCCCGGGGTTTACAACAATTTTTTTTTGGAAAACCTCTTCCCCTTAGTTTTTCCTTTTTACTCATGAATGTCCCCCGCCTTTGAGGGGGTTTCACTTGAAAATTTTTCCCCCATATTTTTAGTAGGGACCATTTATATATTTATATAAATTAATCATTCCCCCCGAAGCTGTTTTTTCTCAAGACAAAAATAAGTTAAATTCTACTAACCTCTCCTCATAACTAAGATCCCTCCATTCCCTTAATAAGTTTGGTTGCTCGTCTTTGTACTCTCTCTACTCCATTACATCTCTTCTATAAACTGGGGCCCAGAACTGAACAGCATATTCTAAGTGAGGACGCACCAATGCTTTGTACAGCGGTAGAATTACATCCTTGTCCCAAGTTTTTCTCCCCCTAGGATATATGATGCCTGTAGATTATTTCTACCCAGATGCAGAACCTTATATTTATCCACAGTGAACCCCATTCGCCAAGTGGATGCCCAAGCACTCACTGTGTCCAGGTCTGCTTGCAATTTATGAGCATCTTCCATAGATTGCACTACCCTGCATAGCTTGGTGTCATCTGCAAAAATCAAAAACCGTGCTATTGATCCCTTCCACTATATCGTTAATAAAAAACATTAAATAAGAGAAAAACCCAATTCTAAACCCCTTTGGCACACCACTCACAACCGGAGAACACTCAGAGTAGGAGTCATTTACCGCCACTCTCTGAGTACGATCCAACAGCCAGTTTTTAATCCAATTACACACTGTTACTTCTAACCCAAGGGACTCTAACTTACCCACCAAACACTAATGAGGGACAGTGTCAAATGCCTTTGCAACGTCTAAAAACACAATATCCACAGCTGCCCTGCTAACCAGACTTCTACTCACCTCTTCATCAAAACAGATCAGATTGATCTGACAGCTTCTGTCCCCCTTTGTAAATCCATGCTGGCAATCACTAATAATATTGTGTTTGTCAACATACTTCTGTATATTTGTCCCTTATGGGGCCCCTCAAACATTTTTCCCACAACAGATATTAGACTTACTGGTCTATAATTACCTGGGAAAGACTTGGAGCCTTTTTTGAAGATGGGAACTACATTTGCCTTGCGTCAGTCTCCTGGTACTATACCAGTCATCAGGGAATCTCTAAATATCATGTACAGGGGCACAACGATAACCGAGCTGAGCTCTTTAAGAACTCTTGGGTGAATGCCATCAGGGGCCCGGAGCCTTGTTCACATTCAGTATTTAACTTGGCTTTGACTTTTTTTACACTGAGCCAATTAATTATAGCAAAATGATCTATTAACAGTACTGGCACCACCCACATATGCACTGGGCCCACCCCAATCAACTACTTTCTCATTGATAGTATATACTGAGCTGAAGAACCTAATTTTGTACCTCGCCTTCTCTTGGTCACCAGTGACCAGCTTCCCATCACAGGTTTTAAGGGTCCTACTTGCTCTTACTTTGGCTTTTTGGCATTATATGCTTTAAAGTCATTTTCTACAATCCTCTGTATCGATTTAGAACTGGCGTATTGGCATCAAGTTTTATACATGTCGCCCACAGAGTTTTAGTGGCAGTTTTTGATTCAGTCTATTGAGCCAAATTCAGAAATAGATGCAAAATATAGATACACCAGCATACCCCCAAGTGTCCCTATTTTAGAGAGACAATCCCCATTTTTCACCCTTGTCCCTCTTAGCTCTATAAATGTCCCTCTTTTTTCAATTTGGGAAATAGTTTTGCGTCAATAAACGGGGCCCGCCTGCTTTAAAAAGTATTTAATTGCTTTCTGCTATATTTTAACGAAACACCAATTTACTATTTCATCTTTGGGAAAACAAGGGCAATCTTAAAAAATGTCTCCTTTTGGCTATCTAAAAAGGGGGCATGTAGGGTTTTTTGGGCGGGGTTTTGAGGCATTCTTGTGTGATGTCATGGTTTGAGTTGGTTGGGGGCATGGCCTGATTGTCCCCTTTGCAGCCCTAAAAGTTGGGGGGTATTTCCACCCTTTATAATATTTAGGCACCTGTCTGATTTGGTGTAGGCCCCCCATTCCACCAAAAAACCCGACGTACAAGGCATGGGCTTTTCACACCTTTGAAGGTTTCCTGTGGTAGTATCGGCACCCCAATAGCAGCAACCTTTAAAAACCTGTAAGTTGTGAGGGGGGCCCAGGGTTTAGCAAATCAGGGTTACTGTTTCCCTTTCATGATCTAATTGTTATACCATGGCCCATTATAGAGTTTTCAATGGGGGGTAGGATCAGCAAAGTCTCTGACAGGGCTTTAAATTGGGAGAGCCCTTCACAACAACGCGATACACTGCGGTTCTCAACCTTTTTTTGAAAATGATTTTAGACCCTCAAAGTGAAGTTCTTGCAAAAATTATATTTTAGCAATAGTCAAGGCATAGCTAAAGACCATGAGCCCCACAACCCCGACAACCGTCTGCACCACTACATTTTTAAAATAGGGTTTCCCTACTTGACATAACGGGGGTCTTGGTGTAGTGGGCTGGGGGAAAGTAATTTTTTACATAAAAAAAAAAGGGGAAATTTTAATAAAAAAAATTCATTTAAAATGGGCCAGACCCGGGAAAAAAATTTAAAAAATACAGCCAAAGTGTCGTTCCCTCTTCCACCTACCAAAAAAAACTTTGGATGAACAGAAAAAAAAAGAATTGTCCTTTTGTTTTATGGGTTTAGTTTTTTGCTGGTTTTTGTTGAACTTTTGAATACATTTATCTGTATTTTTTATGGTCAGTAGTTTTCAAAAGCTTCATTATCACCACTATATAGTGACTAATACCATATAATGTTACCGATCAAACCAAGCCCCGACCCAAAATACCAAAACAACAATATACAGTCAAATGGGAAAATTTGGGCACCCCCATTAATCTTAATCATTTTTATTTTAAATATTTGGGTGTTTTCAACAGCCATTTCAATTGATATTTCTAATAACTGTGGACCAGTAATATTTTTCCGGATTGAAATGAGGTTTTTTGTACTAACACAAAAGTCAAATGCATTAAACCAATTTTGACTGGTAAAAATTTGGTACCCTTATCATTTTTTTTGATTTTAAAACTCCTAACTCTTTTTTTCTGACTTTCTGATGCAAAACTTTTGTTTGAACCTCACTACATGAATTTCATCCAGGTGATCCAATAGAGAAAAGGTATTTAAGGTGCCAAATTAAGTTTGTTCTCCTATTTGAATCTCCTGTAAGAGGGGCATCAGGGCCCCCTCAAAACAACCTAAAAATGATCTGAAAAAAAAATTTGGGTTTTCAACAAGTTGTTCAGGGGAAGGATAAAATTTTGTCTCAAGTTTTTAAACCTGTCGTTTCCCGTGAGGAACATAGTGGGGGAAAGGAAACCAAGGGACATTTTTCTTTTAAACCCCAGAAGTGGCGGCCAAAAAAAATTCAAAAGGCAGAGAAGAAGAAGGTGAGAACAGTCAAGGCAATCCAAGACCCCCCAAAGAGCTGCAGCATCATTTTCGCAGATTTTTATTGTGCATCGGGCAAAAATACAGCACACTTTCACAAGGAAAGCTGTATGGGGGAAATGATGCAAAAACCTTTCTGAAAACACCCACAAACAAGTCGCAAAAGCACTTTGGGCAACCACTCATTTTGGAAGAAGGTCCCCGTGACGAGAAACAAAAATTGAGTTTTGGTCATACAAAAAGGCTTTTTTGCATGGCGTCCCAAAAAAACACATTCCAAAAAACACTTGCTACCCACTGAAAATTTTTGGGGTGGGGGTTTCCCATCTTTTTTGGGGCTGTGGGGCCCCAATGCCGGCACGGGGGAATTTTTTTAAAGTTAAAGGGCCCGCAGGGTTTAAACCCTCAGAAATCGAAAGTTTCTTCAAATAATGTACAAGAATCAGTGATGAATTTGAAGTTACCCGGGGGTTTGGATATTTCAGCAAGCCCTTGATCGCAAACAACAGCTCCAAACCCAACTCGGGCATTAATCAGAGGAACTTTTACAATTTTCCCGGGAAAATGGCCATCCCAGCCCCCCAGCCCCTGAATATCATTAACATCTTGGGATACTTAAAGGGCGGGCTGCCCAAATGCTAAACCGCCCAAACAAATTTAAACTGAACTTGAATTGTTTTTTTTAAAGGGGAAAATGGCCCAAAAAAACCTTTCATCCAAATCCAGGAACTGTTTAAAAACTACGGGGAAGCGCTAGAGGCTGTTTTTTTTGGAAAAAGGGAAGGATCAAACAAATATTAAGTCACTTTTCTTTTGGGGGTTGGCCCTTTCTTTTTGCCCCGGGTAAAATTTTTGGTTTTAAAAGAATTAAACATTTTTTGTTAGTAAAAAAAACCCTCATTTCAATCGGGAAAATTTATTTACTGTGTCATCAGTTATTAAAATATATAAAAATTGAAATGGTTTGTTGCAAACACCCCAAAATTTTAGAACTAAAAATGAAAAAGATTAAAAGGGGTGCCCAAACTTTTTCAATGCCTGTAAAAAGGGAAACCTTTAAAAAACCCCGCCATTTCATGACCACATATCACCACCTTAAAGAGATTAAAACCCCCTCATACTGGTACTGAATCAAAACCCTTTAAACAAGGGACCAATATTACGGGGGCCAAACATTTACCAATAAATTTTGGTACGTGGCGATTACAGTCAAAACAGTACAGTATATTTATTGGATTCACGGGTTACGTCTTATCTGATGAGAGTCTTTTCCCTTTCCCCTTTTCTTTCTCCACCCGGTCCAGATCCCATGAGGGACTTCCCCCACCAAACTCTTCTGTGCAAATTTTACCACAAACATTTTTAAAACTCCAAACAGTGAAAGTGCCCCTAGCAGAAAAATTGGGCCCTCGTTTGTGCCACCAGTATTAGGGAAAAAAACCTCCATATAGCGTTACAATTAGACAGACAGATAGGAAAATTTTTAAAATTTAGGTTTTTTTTAAACCTTAAAAAAATTAATAGAAAAACCTGGGGCAGACTCTTCCAATTAAAAAAGTCCCTCTTCATTTTCCCTAAAAGGGTAGGAAATATGGGGCCCCCCAAAAGGGAAAGTAAAATAAGAAATAAAGGGTCCTTTTTGTTTGCAGTTTATATAGAGTCACCCATTAGATGGGTGGGTATATGCCGTTCCCCCCAGTGGGTAGGAAAGGTATATGGGGGCCCTGATCCCCCAGTTTTTGGGTTTAGGTATTTAGGGGCCTGCCCCAGGTGGTTTGGGTTTATGATCATGAATTCCCTGAAATAATTCTTTACAATGTTTTTCACTAACTAGATATAAAGGGCGGGGGTTGATTGCTTTTTTTTGCTACCCGGGGGTTATTCCATAAGACCCCCCGTTTAACAGATTTCAAAGAACAAATTCAAATTTTCCTAACCCCTTTTTTTCAATTTTGCAAAATATGGGGATTCTACAACAATGATTTGCTTTTTTGGGTGTTCCGGGTTTTTAATTCCAAAAGGACCCTGTTCAACAGATTTTTCCACTGAAAAAAATTCTATTTCTAACCCTATTTGAAAAAATATATGATTCAAGAGCACCCCTTTGGAGTACAGTTCTTCAAAAAAGAACCGTGAACAAATCTTTACATTTTTATTTTTAATTTTTTTTTGAAACAGGGAGCGAACTAGGGGTGGTAACCCGAGCAAGGGGGGACTGGGGCGGGCGCTGGGGGTAGAGAAAAGGGCACTCCTTTCAGTGCGCCAGACAACACCAAGAACCCACATCTTTCAGCAAAGGGGACCGTCGGGCCCGGGTCTTTCGTTTTATCTTCCCTGTTTCCTTTTCTTTACTGAAGATCGTTTTTTTCAGGGGTTTAAAACACACCCTTTATCCACATTTTTACCTCCTTTTTCCTCTCAGTAAAAGGGCTTAAATGTAACCCTCATAAACATCATCAGCCCCAATCTGAAGGCCAAATTTCACCCAATAAACGGGACCGTTTCGATAACCATGTTTTTTGGGGGAGCTCCTTGATCACACAATGGGGTTTTGGGGTCAAAAGAAATTTCAAAAATCAAGAGGCCAAAAGAGGATATTTTGTTTTGTTCGGGATCCCCTTTTTTCTGATCCCCCTTTTCAAAGGAAAAGGGAAAGAAGGAACGGCCCGTGGGCCCGGAAATTTCCCAAACCCGTCGGGAAATTCCCCCGCGGTCCCTGGGGCTTCTAGCCTGAAATTTTTGAAAATGTGACTTTTCAGGAAGGGGGGAAGTCACCTTTGATGATACATTGCGGATCCAACGTGGCCCTTTTGAGCAGCAGCGGGCAAGCAAATCACCAGGGGAGGAGGAGGATAAAGGGGGAAAGTTAAAAGCGGGGTTGGGGCCGCAAAAAAGGGGAGAGGGGGGTCACACAATTCCGCTGACTTTAAACCCCCACCAGAAATGGCAGTGGGGGCAGCGGGTAAAACCGCTACTAGGTTTTCACCTCAAAAAGGGTTTCCCGGGAAACCTGTGAACCCTGGGCCTTTTTCGATCAACCCCTAAATTTTCGTTTAGTGACCAAATGCCATTTCCCATAAAACTTTGCAGTAGAGGAAAAAAATCAAAAGGGTTAAAGCACCAAGCATAAAACGGGCCCCTTTCAGTAAACATAAATTTTGATGTGGAGGAGCCCACTTGGGAAAAAAGCCCCCAAAGGTCCTGTGTTTCCCAAACCACCGTGACACTTTGGGGCCCTCCTCCTCCCCACCCCAAAAGACAAAGGGGGTTTTCCCTCTGCTTCCCGTTTGTGCCAGAGCAGCAAAACAAGCACCACCCCCATCTGGGAAAATTTCGGAACGTTTTCCCCACCAGGGCCCCAAACAGAGCCTACACATTCCCCTTCCACCCCAGTGGACCTGCATGCAGTTCCCACCAGCCCTGTGTCCCCAGCGTGAAGCAGAAAAAACGCTTTCACCCCAACCATCCCAAATCCAAAACCCTGAATGTCGCATTGCCGGGCTTTTTGGCCTCGGAAAGTTGCCTTTTTTTTCCCTCCGGTGGACACAAGGGGTTTCCACCACGTCTTTGGCCGGCATGCCCCCAAAATCAGATGCCGCCCCGGCATTTCTTTGCCAGAAAAACTTCCCCCCCCCTGGCCCACCACATTGCAGAAAAGATATCCAGGGCGTTGGGTTTATTTTGTGTCCACCAAGGCCATCTCACTACAGACACAGGAAAATATCACGGCCCAAGGGGGTTACCTCTCCTGAATGCTCACGGGGGGGAGGGTTTGGGTTATGCCGTGCCTCCCGGTGATCAAAACCCCACCGGCGGGCACCTTTCACCTGCAGGAATTTGGGGGCAGATCCCGATCCCCAAAATACAAGGTTAAACAACACGTGCCAAGAGAAAAACCCGGCGTTCTTAAATTTAAACTGTCTTGGGACCGGGCAACACACAGGTCCCCAAAAACTGTGGACGGGCCTGCACACTCAGCACCAACCAGTTTACCGGTGCTAAGAACCTGGGGCCCAGGAAGGGAAATTTGGGGACAAAGGGAGAAATTCCCCCTTGCCCCCCTTAGAATTTTTTTGACTTAAACCCTATCCCTTTCCTGACAAAATTTTCCTGCCCCTGGTTTCTTCAAAACGCTACCCCCGGTCTTGACGTCTGGGGTGGAGGAAGGGTTGGGGCTTAAACCCACACTTTCCCGGCGTTCGCACCCTGGGTCCGGGGACACGGTAACGTTTTAGCGGGGTTTGGGCCTCCCCGTCAAAACCCCTCCCCATTTGTTGAGTAGGGAACAGGGTGAAAATTCCCAAATTTCCACATGCCCCGCGATTGTGGCAGCACGAAAAGCCATTTTGCAGTATGAAGTTTCGCATTTAAAAATAAAGAGCATTTATGTGGGGGCCCGGGTTTTTGAGCCCCCTAGAGATGGGGGGCGGTGAAAAAGGGTCTCTGGGACTAAAGGCTTGACCCGTTTTGAAGAGGCCAAACCCAAAAAGGTCAGGTTTAGGACATGGCCTTTGTTTAGCACGACCATTGTGGCATTTTTTTTACTGGAACAAAGGGTTTGACACTCTGCGGCAGCAGGGCCCCGCAGTGGAAAGGGGGGCGAACAATTCAGGGCAAAAAAGCCCTTTCCGCCGTCCCGGATGAAAAAGGGCCCCAATGGTTTTTCCCAAAAGTATCGGGCTTCTTTTTGGGGTTTCCAAATCCAAGCTCCCAAACAGGAAAGGCCTTTTGCTCCCCAGAGTAGATTGCATGAGGGTCTGGGTGGGTCGGATGAGGAAAATGGAGGGGGATTAGGAGACTGGGAAATGATTTTCCCTTCGTGGGAAAAAGTTGGCACAGATTTCAGGATTAAGGGGGAGGGTGATCAGGTTTGTTTCCCTTTTTCCCAACCCAGGCTTGGGAAGTCCCAGCAGCATCTCCCCCACCTGAGTTTTTGGGGGTGCTACATTACCTGCAACATAAACCACCCCTTAAGGGAATCAAAATGAACAGCCCATTTTCCCGGGGGGCCACCCCCTCCACGTTACAAACAAAAAAAGAGCACTTTTTTTCCACCCACACAAATTTTTCAGTAGGGAAAGCAGGGAAATTTAAGAAAGGGCTCTTTTACCAACTCGGAAAAATTTTTTGGTCCTTTTAATATTCTAAAGGGGGACAGTGGGAAAAATTTTCAAACAAAGTGCCAGCAGTAGAATAGGGGAAGAGCCGCCCAGGGAGCAGGTAGTGTGGGGAGAACCTTTTTGGGTATATTTTTCACTCGTTTTGTTACCAAACCTTTATCCAACACCCCGCAAGGCAGTGCAAAAATTTCCCGATACACAGAGGGCTGCCTAAAGACATGGTTCATGAGCAAACCCGTGGCTCAAACCCCAAAGTTTTTGGAGTTAGTCTTGACCCTTCAACTTTCTGGGCGTACCAACGGGTAATGGCCTTTCTGGCTTCGGGATTCCATAGAAGTTTTTTTCCTGCCCCCGGGCAAACCAGCCCTTATCCCGGAACCCAACCCCTTCAGCACAGGGGTGCGGGGTTTATAACTGACCCAAAATAAAAAGCTTTTCCCCCCCAGAAGGGATCTATGGTGATTTTTTTTTGGCCCCCCCTTGCCCCATGTCCCCCGACTATAACTGTTATATGTCTTTTTACAAAAGTGGGAAAAAAACACGTTCCAAAACAGTCCCTCTATTAACATCAGTCATCAT
>JAODAL010068364.1:0-16839 GCA_025379985.1 Phyllomedusa bahiana
CCTGTTTGCGCATGCGCGCTCTCACATCTGGCACGTTTGGGTTGTCCTTTTAGTTTTTCAGGGCCAATCATCGCATTTTTCGTGATAATATATATCTTTTTCAAAATTTCCCCGGCACTTCTCTTAGTGTGATTTGGAAAACCCGTGTCACTTCATTTTGGGAGTTGGGTGGGCTTTTGATTGGTTAAAACAGTGTGTATGCACATATATTACCATAGTTACCGTAGCCGGGGTCAACCAGGTTGCGAAACGCAGTTGCGTTTTGAGTTGTACCCGGGGGGACGGTGCTCCCCTAGTTGGGTGTTTGGAAACACGCGCGTTTTGGGTTTCTAGTGCGCAGGTGCGTACGCTATCGCGCCCAATAGTTTGTTTCTTGCATTTCCCCCTAATGCCCCCGGCGGCCCGGTTTAATTTTAGTTACCAGCAGCTTTTTCCGGGAAACCCTGGGATCTAGCCCCCTGCGCGGCAAAGAATCCTTTGGGACCCCCCGGATTTTGAATCTATATCGAGAGATTTTGGGGGGCGGGGGCCCAGGGGGCTCCCTTTTTTTAAAATCATTTATTTTTTAAGTATATTACATGTATCATTTTATTGTTGTTTTATCCCATGAAAAGGGGGTTAAAACACCCAAACGCCAGCGTTAGTGGGTTTAAATACTATTTTTGTGAAATTTCAGTGGAGGTGTTTTCTTTTTTTGTTTTTAAACGCCCTTGTAAAAAATATTTTTCTTTTTTTTGGAAATTTTGGGAAACCCCGCTGTGCCACTCCCCTTTCACTTCTATTAAGTTTAAATTTAAGGTAACATTTGGTTTTGGTCAGTCCAAAGGCCTAAGGTGTACAGTACATACACATTGGCCCACATTTACTAACATGGCTGCACAAGAAAAGTGTTTTTAAAATGCAAAAAAAAATAAAGAAATTTTTTGGCGCAACATGTCCCCAACACTTTTATTATGGGTTTAAAAAATTTCTGACACTGCGAAAATGTGGGCATGATTTTTATCAGATGTGGGTGTTTTCTTTTTGGAAAGTGGCGGGGACTATGATTTTGAAAATTTTTGCACCAACAAGGGCCCCCAAAAAAATTTGGTATGAATGTAAACCAAAAAAAAATGGTTTTAAAAAGAAAAAATTGTAAAGCTCAACCAAATTTATAAAGCAGTATGAGCCATTGAAAAATTTGTGTTTTTTTTGACTGCCTAATTAGGCACCCTCAAACTCCCGGCCCTCCAGTTTTGGGGAAACTAAAAACCCCCCTCATGCTTTTTTAAAATAACTATAACAAGGGGAAAAGAGGGATTTTATTTTCCCCAACGCTGGGGGGCCGCAGTTTGAGGATGCCTGGCCAAAGTTTACACAAATCTATCTTTTAGACGCTATAGAAAATTTGGGGCCCCCAAATTTTTTAAAAACTTCCCCAAAAAACCCTCCAACTTTGTCTGGATAAAATGAAAGTTTAAGGGTGTTTTTTTGGCCTTGCTCTGTTTATGTTTATGGGAGAATAAGGAAAAGCTTCACTTTCCCAGCAAAAATTAAATCAAATATGTATGCCCAACCTTAAAGCGGGGTTCAAAATTAAAGAATTTTTTGGCTCAAACCCCCAAAAATAACCATGTGATAATTTTCGTTTGTTTTAATTTTTTTTGACTTTTTCCTGCTTCCCTTTATCGCCCTTTTACTGGGGGATTCCCTAATATTTTCATGTTTTCCACTTTGTAAATTGGGAGCTTTGATGAGCACCAAACCTACAAGAAATACAAATATTTAGTTTGAAGCAGTCAGTTGATATATAGTATTCTATATGTACAAAATACATTTGCAAAGAGGGTGATAATAAGTAAAACAATAGGGGCCATGTAATAATACTGTGCACAACATTTAGGTTCTAATATGCAAAATATCAACCCCATTTATGAGATATTTTGGACCTTAACTGGAAAAAAATTCATTTAAAAAGTGCCTCACATATTTTTGGCACATAACAAATGCTGGACGTGGCGCGCGGGATTTTTTTGCCCCAGGGGTGTTCACCCCCTTGATGCACTGGGCAAGATGGGCCATTTGTTGCATCCCCTGCTTCTCAGATAGGGGGATTTTTTCCTCAGGGGGAACAAATTTCCCAGTCCTCACCTTTTGGGTCCCAGCAAGGGGGGTTGGGGCCAAAAAAGGACACTCACCCCTCATGTAAAAAGTACCACTTCAAAAAAGGGGCTGAAATCGGCAATTTTCACTGCTAATAGAGCAATGTCCTGTTGGAAAATGTTACAAAATTTAGATATTCATCTATAAAATTATATTTCAGTAAAGGCCTTCATTTCTGACTTACTTTTTTTTCTGTCCTATTTAAAACTTAATACATCTTTGGCCCAAATTACGGGGTTGCCCAATTTCTCTGTGTATTGGGGGCGCACCCCAGGGCATAGGACAAATAGGGGGTGGTTTGCCGGCCGGAATTTGTCCTTTTTGGGGCCCATCTCCACGGCTGCGGGGGGGACGGCTTTTCTCCGCGATGAGGGGGAAAAGAGCCCTCCCCCCTCCCTTGAGAAACAAATTCCCGTCCGAAAACCGGAGGGAAAGATGGTGTTTGCCCCAATTTTTTTTGCCGCCGGACCGCTGGCGGCAAAAACCCGCCGGGCGGAAAACCCCCTGCATGGGGGACTGCTGCACAGGTTTTTTTCCCCCGGCACCCTTGTGCTAATTTTCGAAAGGTTTTTCAGGGGGGTTTTGAAAAAAAAGCAAACCGGGTAAAAAAAACCAGCCGAAAAAACCCCTTGGGGGTGGGGACTTTCCCTTAGAGGGTTTCTTTTTCAAATCCGGGGTTTGGGAAAAATTTTTTATTGTATTCCCCCAGTGTAAATAGAGGGCCCGATTTCCCTTTAAAAAAAATGAGGGCCAAATTTTTTTCCCCTTGGGTTTTTAAAATCAAATCTGAAAAAGGAATCCGTCAGTAACTTTCCTAGAATGGTTTATAAAACAAAAAAATAAAAAATTGCCCGGGTCTGTGATTTTGGGGAAGATTTTTTTTTACAATCTTAAAATTTTTTACCATCTACCAAAACCAAACCCCCCGATGACAAATGCTTGAGCTGTTGGATTTTTGCATCCTTTTTTCCCACAAATGATAAGCTTATGTCAGGGGGATTTGGCAAGACAAATTTCCCCCCTTCCATTGGGAAAAAAAGAGCACACTTGGTCCAGCTGGGGTTTTTGGAAAGGTTTGGTACAGTTTGGCTCAAAAAATTTTCTCAGCTAAAAAATTTCTGCCCAAAAGCTTTTGCCCGTTTTCAGTGCCCGCTTAAAAGGGAAACCCTTTTTTATACAGGGACTCCCTTTTTTTTTTATGTAAAACTTTTACGCCCGTGTTTTATCTTTTTGTTTCCAAATGGCTTTTTGTCTTCCCCCTTTCCCGGGTTTGCAAACTGAAGTTATGCCCAAATTCACATCAGTTTTTTTCTGTCAATAGTCCCCCCCGCCAAGGAAAACCGGGTTCCGAACTTTCCAAGAAACCTACGGAAGCACATTCGCCTTTTAGGAAGGGGAAAAAAGGAGAGATGGGTATAATTAAAAAGGATAGGCAAGGAACAGAGAGTTTTGTTAAAGGGGTTGTTTTGGGGGTTCTTTGTTTTACTTTTTTTTTTTCACAGTTGTTTTCTCTAAAAAAAAAAAGGCCCCTTACAAATGTTTTTAATCAAATATTTGAGCCTAAAAAACTCTAAAAAACCATGTTTGTGTTGAAATACATTGATAAATTTGAAGGGGAAAAAAAACTCTCCCCTTTGGGAGGGCCCCCAAAAAAAAATTGGGCGATGTGAGGATTTTACTTGCCTTTTTTGACCTACTGACTGTTTTTCATAAAGCAAAGGGTTATGGGAAAAAAAGTTTGGGGAAATCCCCACAAACGCACTCTATTGGATGTAGTTAACTTGAATTCACATGTAGGGTCGCAGGAGCCCCCCGCAATGGAAAGGGATTTGGCCAAAACCCGTTAAATTCAACGCAGACGCTGTTTGGGGGGGGACCAGAGCAAATTCTATGTTTCCCTTTTTGCCCAAATGCATTTTCCATTAGATTTTGATTTTTTAAATTTATAATCAATCTTGAAACATTAAATAAAATGTAAAGCGTTTTTGGGCCCTGTGCAGGGGAAACCCCCAGCCCCTTTAAAGTTTATAAGACCATGGGACCCATCATGGTTTATCTGGCATTTTGTTAAAAGGGGGCCATTTTCAATGAAAAAACCCTGAGGAAAATGGCACCCGGTGTTAGGTTAAAATTAAAAGAGAAAAAAGTGTTTCAACAAAAAGGCGGGTTTTTTAGCATCAACAGCCTAAATGGGAAGAAGGATGTAAGTAGTTTTACTGAATTTAGGGGGACCCCAAAAAAAACAGAAACATTACCCCCGTTTTGGGATAAAAGATATTTTCTTGGTTTATTGCCTTTGTTTATTGCTTTGTCTTTCTTGTAACCAGCGGCTCTCATATTGAGAACTGGCACTCTATTCTGAGGAATGGGCTGGTTAATGCGTCCTACACCAAACTGCAAGTAAGGTCGACTACAAAAAAGGACTATAAAAATATGTGATTGTGTGTGTATGTATATATATGGACATGCCCTATAAGGCTCTCTTACACTCCTTTAGCGGCGTTGCATGTTATACACTGCAGCTGCTTGCATACGTACCACTAGACTCTTCCTCCAAATGTGATCAGAAGAAAGCCAAATCAGGCCAGAACGTTGCAAGTATATCTGGACTTGCAACATTGTCATTTGCAGTATCTCACATGATTGTTGCAGTATGGAGAGTTACTATACCTGATAATCTATATGTCTGCTGTTAAGAAATGCTACAGATTTCATGAATTGAAGACAAGGTGTGCCATGAATTTACTGAACCCTTATACGAGGATGAAAATTCTCCCACAGAGCATCCCACATACTCGAATAACTAGTCTGTTTGGTACCAATATTAGTTCCTTGAGGGACAGAAAGTGAGGTGAACTCTTCTGAACAGGGGGAACAGACAGTAAAACAAACATTACAGGGGTGTTATCTTTCCCTGTACTCAGGCTCGGACTGGCCCACAGGGAAATAGGGAAAGCCCCCGGAGGGCCCTTGAGCATGGTAGATCAGGAGTTGTTTAACTGCATATACATCCTCAGAAGTGACCAAAAAGCATAGAAAGACATGTATAGGAGACATGTATAGTCATTTACAGTGGCTGTAGGGTGGGCCCCTAATATAAACTCCACCGGTGGGCCCAGAAACATTTCAAATGGTGGGCCACCAGAATCAACTCCACCTGTGGGCCCTAGGCACTCCATTCCAACACTGTCTGTACTATCCAAAACTAGAAAAAATATTTATTTTTGGCTGCAGTTAGACTTGTAACTCCAGCTATTCCAACTCACATACTAATTCAGCTCAAGATCAAACCTACAGAACCTATCTGGGGACTGCCTATATATTTATATCTGTCTATCTCCTAGTGCATCTAAAAAAATTAGAATATCACTGAAAAGATAATCGATATCAATAATTTAAGTTAAATAGAGAAACCCATATATTGTATAGACTCATTACAGTGTGAATTACAAGGTATCATATAAAACATTTGTGAGCCCTATAACAAATAAAGAGATTGTCCTAGAGAACCCCTTTAATTTTCAATGATATTCTAATTTTTTGATATGCACTAGTATCTATCTTCACCCAAAATACTAATATATAGTATAAATTGGTAACTTGGCTACATATATACATATAAATCTATCTATTCATTCTATCTAACTATCTATCTATCTATCTATCTGCCTACCATGTTTGTTTTACTTTATTATGTTTATTCTTATATCTAACTTGGCTAATATTCCTAGTCATCTTTCAAAGAGTATTAAATGTTGAACATTAGTATAGATACCTCCACTATGTGGTTCTAACAGGATCATTTTCTTCCTTTTGGAAGATAGTTCATTTTCATGCCACGAAGCATTGTCATTAAGACTCCATACACAGTTGCTCTTTTTAAAGAGAATTTATAAGGGTTAGTCAAGCTCCTGAAACTATAAGCAGCATGAAATCACCAAAAATTTACATGTTAAAAATTACCATGTTTTACTTTTAAACATTTTGGAGATAAAACATAGGTTTAAAACAAGCTGGGGGACAGGGAGAAGAGTCACAGAAAAGACACCTGTCAAATAAGCGGAGTCATGCTGGAAGAAACCTGTCGGGAGCTGCTTTGGTGACTCTTCTGCCCATCCCTGGCTTGTTCTTACACTTTACTTTGAAATGCCACGGCCTTTCAGGGTAAAACAAAGCTGCTTGTTATGACAGAGCTTATTCGGATTTTATGCTGGCCAAGGTTTGGGTGTAGGACTCCCTTGACAGGTTCCTTTCTAGGAGAGCCCCAAAGATGTTGTTATCTAAAATTACATAAGGGTAAGATGTTGCTGACATATTGTAATGTGTTTACAGCTGCACGGAGCAGCATATGGGAAAGGAATATACCTTAGTCCGATCTCCAGTATTTCATTTGGATACTCAGGTAAGTTTTTCCTCAAAGGCACACCAGGAATGTACCCCCAGTGATTTCAACACATCTTATAAACAGGAAACTGTCATGCTAAGCAAGCAGTATGATCTACTAGCACCATGTTAAATAGCAGGAGTAGCTGAGCAAGTTCATATACAGTAGTAGTAGTTGTAGAATAAGATTTAGTATAACTTATATCTTGTTCATTGAAATTATTGCTTATTCTGGGTTTAAGAGTCCCTCGGGTGGTTTTACTAAGACTGACTGGACTGATAGATATATACTCATACAGGGAAGACCGTCAAATATTAACCCCTTACCGCCGGAGCCAGTTTTGGCCTCTCTGACAGAGCCCCATTTTTTAAATCTGCCATGTATCACTTTATGTGAGAATAACTTTTTGACACTTTAACCTATCCATGTGATTCAGAGATTGTTTTCTCGTGACACATTGTGCTTTAAGATAGTAAGAAATTTTGGTCCAAAAAGTCCTTTTTTATTTGTGAAAAATATCAAAGTATCGTGAAAAATTGGAAAAATTTACCATTTTCAAACTTCAAAAATTTCTGTGTGTAAGACAGATAGTTATTCCACTCAAAATAGCTTATAACTAGCATCTACCATATATCTACTGTAGGTTGGCATCTTTTTTTTAAATGTCTTTTTTTTATTTATGATATTAGGGGGCTTAGAAATTTAGTAATTATTTTCACATTTTCAAGAAAATTTGCAATTTCACTTTTTTTTGCAGATTTTCAATTTTCAGCTATTATTCACAGTAACTCGGTAGATGTGATCAGGGAAATGCAACTTAATATTGATTCCCCAGATTCTGCTGTGTTTAGAGATATCCCATATGTGGCATTAGTGCGCTATTTGGCTCAACCAGAAGCCCCAGAATAGGAAGAGCACCTATTGGACTCTGGGGTCTCATTTTCATTACAATTTTTGTTTAACGCCATTTCAGGTTTGTGGACACCCTACGGGGCTAAAACTTAATAAACACCCCTAAAAAGACCCCATATTGGAGACTACACCCCTTAAGGAATATATCCAGGGGTGTAGTGAGTATATAAACCCCCCACAGGTGTTGCACAAAATTTTTTAGCGTTAGGCTGGGAAAATGAAATTATTTTTTTTTCCAACAATCTGCAATTTTAGGTGAAAATTTAGAATTTTTACAAGGAATCCTGTAAAAAAAGCATCCCAAATTTTGTTAAGCAATTTCTTCCAAGTTCGGCAATACCCTAAATGTGGGTGTAAACTGCTGTTTGGGCGCATGGCAGGGCGTACAAGGGAGGGAGGGCTATTTTGCTTTTGGAACGCAGATTTCGGTGGGGTCATGTCGCATTTGCAAAGCCCCCAAAGTACCAGAAAAGGTGAAACCTTCTAGAAGTCACCCCATTTTGAATTCAACACCCATCATGGATCTCATCTAGGGGTGTACTGTACATTTTGGGCGCACAGGTGTTCCATAGTGTTTTTTAGTATTGGGCTATGAAAATGGGGGGAAAAAACGCAGTTCCACCATTGTTTTTTGGGCTTCATTTTTACAGTGGGGGTCGGTACAATTGCAATGATATAAAATTTATATAGTTTTTTATGTTTTATTAATTTTACACAATAGAATTAGGTCTATAAGAAATTGCGTTTTTTTGTTGTCTTATTCTGACAGCCATCACTTTTTCATTTTTCTGTGCACAGAGCTGATTATGGGCTTGTTTTTTGCGGGATGAGTTGACATTTTTATTAGTACAATTATGGGGTGCATATGATGCTTTGATCACTTTTTATTAAGGTTTTTGTGAGGCATTTTGAACAAAATACAGCATTCCCGGTAGTGTTTTTTATTTTTATTTTTTACAGCGGTCACCGTGCGGTATAATTGACATGCTAGTTTTACTCAGCAGGTCGATATGATTACGATACCCAATTTGTATTTTATAGGTTTTACTGCTTTTACACAATAAAAACACTTTTATTCAAAAGGAAAAAAAGGTTTTGCATCGCCATAGTCTGAGAGCCATAACTTTTTTATTTTTCGTTTTACGGAGCTGGGTTGGGTCTTGTTGTTTGCGGGATGACTTGAATTTTTTTATTGGTATCATTTTTTGGCGGACAAAACCTTTTGATCAGTTTTAAATCCATTTTTTGGAAGGAAGGGTGAAGAAAATACTGCAATCCTAGTAGTGTTTTTTATTTTTATTTTTAACAGCGCTCATCGCGCAGTGTCCGTGGCAAGATAGATTTACTCTCTGGGTCAATACGATTACGGCGATACCCAATTTATATATTTTTTAATTTTTAAGCACTTTAAAAAAAAAAAAAGTGTTTTATTGTGTAAAACAATATTTATGCATCACTGTCTTCTGAGAGCCATAACTTTTTTAATTTTCCGTATACAGAGCTGTGTAAGGAAATTTTTTTGCGGGATGAATGGACGTTTTAATTGGTACAACTTTGGAGTTTATTAGAGTTTTTAATCGCTTTTTATTCCATTTTATGTGCTGCGGGATGACCAAAAAACCCAATTCTGGGACTGTTTTTTTTTTTTTTTTTTCTACGGTGTTCACCGTGCGGGTTAATTAATGTGACAGATGGATAGGGCAGGTCGTTACGCGCGCGTCAATACCAAATAGGGGTACGTGAATTATTTTTGATCTTTTTTGGGGCGATTGGCATTTGTAAAGGGGAAAAGGGCGGTGTACGTGTTTTTATTTTATTTTTTGTGTTTTACTTTTTTTTCACTTTTAACATTTTTTTTTACTTTTTTAAACTTTTTTTACTTTTTCTTCTAACAGCAATCATCAGATTGCTGTTAGAAGGCAGGCCAGTACACAGTACTAGTACTGTGTACTGGTCGCCATGACAACTACCTGTCACCATGCCCACAATGCATTGCGGGCATGGTGACGTCACAGATGACCCCGGGAAGTGCCGTTCACTTCCCGGGACCATCAGACAGGAGATCGGTGCCGCACTACAGTGCGGCAGCCGCCGGGAGCAGGCAGGAGGAGCTCACTCCTCCTGCCTGCGGCTTCATTATCGCAACCATGACAGGTTGCGGTAATGAAGCGGTAATCACCCGCGGCCGGAGCTCACTCCGGCCGGGGGTGATACGGCATGCGGCCAGCGGTAATTTACCGCTGGTCCCATGTTGCGATCGCGCGTGGCTCGCCCGCAAGCCCGCGCGATCGCCAGGACGTATGCATATGTCCATTTGCGGGAAGTCACTTCCCGCTAGGGCGTATGCATACGTCCTATATCGGGAAGGGGTTTAGTGAGACCATCCTCTGGAATCATAAACCCAGAATGAGCAGGAATTTCAGTCAGTAAGTTTGAAGTCATACTGAATCTATTCACACAAAATTGTATTTCAGTTTTTAGCTCCTCCTGCTCTATAAAATGATGCTGGTAGATTGGACAGCATTTTCATAGTGACAGGTTTTCTTTAAAGGGTTTTATCGTTTGAAATGTTCGTGCTCTTCAACTAATTCTATGAGATTGAATTTGAAATCCAGGGACGAGTCTCTTCTCTAAGCAGGCGTGTCTCTCCTGCCAGGAGGTATGTTTCTCTCCTCTCAGCAGGCGTGTCTCTCCTGCCAGGAGCTGTGTCTCTCCTCAGTGAAGACCTGTGACATTATCATTCTGTGTGAAGCAGGGGAAGAGGAAGGTTGTCTGGAGAGCATGTAGTCTCCTGCAGTGTTCTCATGTGTCTGCAGAGCCATCAACTTCAGGCTCCACAAGCTCCTTGCTATGCTATAACCAGTTATACACACAGCCTGAACTGATGAACCACATGTGAGGAATACACACTGTCCTTCCCTCTTCTCCCTCTGTTATCAGGCAGGAGACTGTGTGACTGTGTTATATAGAGGGAACACAGGACATAAGACTGTGTTATATAAAGGGATCTATGAGTTAAACAGTCAGTAATTAGTCACATCATTCACCTTAGAGCTGGGAGATGAGTATACAGCCAGCAGCCCTTTCACATAGCTGGTTTCACTTTCGGTTTTAACAGCTCAGAGGGGAGTAAACACAGAGTGTGCAGGCAGCCAATCACAGTACAGGAGGCGTGTCTGGGGCGTTTCCTGTCTGGGGGCGTATCCCAACAGGCTAAATTAAATGTCAGTCAGCCAATCACAGTGTAAGGGCATGTCCAGAGTGAAATCCGACCGGGGGCGTGTCCCGACTAGCAGCAGCAGAAATAAAAAGCAGATGCACAGAAAAGCTCATATGTACTATACTAAGTGACTTAGGTAATGCAACCCAATTACAAAAGTGCTTATTTTTTACTGTTCCCATAATCTGAGACATGATCTTTGTAGCGAGCATACCCCTTTAAATAAAATGCTGTTAAATTTGCAATAAATAAATAAATAGGACTAGCGCATATATTATCAATTTTTCATCAATAGTTATTTTTGTTATTTTATGCAGGTATGGGGAAGGGGCAACATCGGATGCCCTCAAAAGATGAGCTGGTGCAAAGATATAATCGGATGAACACTATTCCTCAGGTAACATAGGAAACTGTTATTAAAACAGTGTTAACTTATCTTGGCGCCTTCACTAGCAGGGCTTTATTATTTATGGGTGGCAAGACATGTGGAATGCTGCATTTTTTAGTAAATTTGGATCAAAACACACATTGGAAGATTAAAGGGAACCTGTCACATAGGTTATGCCCCCCTTGGAGATTGAAGCACAAGCTAGTGCCAGACCTGCTGTTCCCAGCGCTGTGTCCCTTATTCTTTAAGATGCTGCAGTTTTAGAGTATTTAACCCTCAAATCTTATTCATGAGCAGGTGTTAGCCCCGCCCACCAAAGGCTAGCCCCACCCACTGACAGTTATTCACATGTTTCTACCTATCAAAGTAATAGGTTTATTTAGTTGAGGTGGGTGGGGCTAGCCTCAATGGGCGGGTTTTTAAAAAAGCTGACTCTTCTGGCTGAAAACCCGCAGATTTGAAGCATTAAATACACGAAAACTGCTGCATCTTATAGAATAAGGGACACAGCGCTGGAAACACAGGTCTGACACTAGCTTTTTCTGTCCTCAGCAAGGGGCATAACCTATTGTGACAGGGTTTTCTTTAAAAAAAAAAAAAGTAAATGGGAAGTTCAAATGTAATTTTTTGGGTTGGTACATAGTGTGTGCCTCTACAATGATCATATATCTTAAGAAATAAACCTTAAAGGGGAAAGATTATACCAGTCTTGATTTGTTCTTTTGTTTCAGTCATTCTGTAGTTAAACATATATGTGGTTGAATGATCACATGACATGCTAAGGCATTTACATATGTGGGCTGATAGAGGGATTTAAGTGGGTTATCCAGGAATTTAAAGATTTCATAGAATACAATAAACAGTTTATATTGAAAAGTAAACATTTTCTACTACCCTCATGTGTTTCTTTTGCCTCCTTATTCATCTATTATAAGATCCACTTTTTGCAGTGAAACTTCCTGCTTGTGGGAATGTTTAAAGTACCAAAATTGGGCAGGAGGTGCTGTCTCATCCAAACTCACTTCAATGATCCCTTTTCTTGGCACTGTGCAATGTAGCAGAGAGTGGTGTCCATTACAGTAACTTGCATTTGGCTTCACTGCTCCTGCTTCACCAACAGGCTACTCCTGCTGTATTCAACACTCAAATCAAAGGCTCTACTAAGCTGGTTTCGTGATTATGGATATATATATAACAGTATGTGTGTTATATATATATATATATATTATATATTATATATAATATATAGTTGTCCTGGGTTTTCTTACTATGCAGTGTCACAGAGCCGCAGTCAACTTTAGACCCAGACTTCCTGGTTAGGCTGTGAGTGGCTCTATAGCTGTGATTGCCATATCAGCTCTGCTGTTCTTAGCTATTCCTGTTGCAGTGATATGAGTACATGAGGTTTATAAAATGTAACTACACAATGCTAAAGAGTCAAAGCTTCTCATTAGTTACATAAATAAACTCTATTGCTAGAGATAAGACTCAGGGAGTGACTCCACATGGTCAGAACTGACTAACAGTAGCTTAAATCAATCACATAAGAAACAGAGTAGAGAGAAGTGGGGAGAGGTGGCCAGTAACCTAGAGAAACTTGTATACTCTAAGAGGAGATAAAATCTTCTTTATCTCCTCACCAAAGCAAAATCAAAAGAACAATGCATTTTGTAATAATCTTCATCTACTTTTCACTACATATTAAAAGCTAATCAAAGTGGTGAGAAAACCTCTTGAAGTGGATGCATTTTCTATTAAGTCACCATAGCGTGTCCTGTGTCAGTCTGTAACATGTTAAACAGGAAGCAAGCACTGGATTCAGCTCTTGGCTATTATACAAAGATCCATACAAAACAACTAATGAAAGTATTTATAATATTTAGTATTAAAGAATTCATGTTTTATGCAGTCTTATAGTTATATGTAAACTATAAATAATTAATCTTTTCAATAATTTTTCTTTCATCTTCCTTTTCTATTAGACTCGATGTCTTCAATCTCGTTTTTTGCAGAGTCGGAATCTCAATTGTATTGCACTGTGTGAAGGTAATCAGTTATTTAAATTATTGTGTGGTGATCTTCTGAAGAAGATAGGCAATGCAACGACTGATCTGTTCCACCCTTTACAACACTTTTTTGTGGTTATTAATTACATAAAATTGATCTATACGGATGAATGCATTTCCTAGCGATATGCCATCAATGTCTGAAGTGATACAACCCCTTTAACTCAATATGAATCTTAGAAAAAAAATGTTCCATGTTACACAACCAATACGGTTTGTTTTGTAGGGATACTCTATCCGCACCCACCTGACATTTTTGCATATTTCTAAAATATATCATCAATTCTGATGTAAGAAAACCCCGTTAAAAGAAAAATATCCTGTATTGTTTCTATGCAATCAAAGTTGGGGCTCAAAGTCCCTGTCACCCCTTGTTATAGTTTTAGATAGAAACATGAATTACTCATTGTGAACACATTTTTTTTTATCTTGATCGAAGTAGTAGGAAAAATAATTTTTTAAATTTTTTTTTAAAGAAGTTGAGGCTTTTTATACACGCTGCAAATCCCCCATGCATGGGATGATTCATAAATTTCCCCCTTTGTTGACATTTTAATTGAGCAAATTTGCGAACTAATTTTTTTTGTTCCTCCACCTAGTAAAACATAAAGGATCTACAAAAGCGGGGAATTTTTTGGGGGTTCCCCCGGTTCTGATCTGTCTGCACACGTTCTTTTTTTGTAAGTAGTGTTTTTACATTTTTTTTTCAATTTTTTCATTTTTAAATGAAGGTGGAAGTGACAGAAAGGAATCAAATACATTTAAAAGTTTCAAGTTTTGATTTGCAGAAGACAGAAAACATCAGTTTCTGGCTTTTTAAAAATTTCTGGGTCCAGGAAATGCAGTGCTCTCAACATACAATATTTATTGGTTTGAATGACATTGTAGTTAAAAACATAACCTATAAAAAATTTTTAAATGTTCAGAACCCCAAAAATGCCCCCAAAGATAATGAAATGAAGTTAAAGACAACTATGAGATTAAACAGATAAAGCAAGCCCCGTAATTAAAGAAATAGTTCTGAATGCGGGAAATACTTTTGGTTGAGGACAGGAGTTTCCGGGTCATGTATGGCACATGTAAAGAGCAGTACGGGGTGTAGTACCCACTGTACTGTAGAAATGCAACAGAACCCAATCACTGATGCAACTCACTAATACATGAAGAGCATACGAACATGTGTACTGCACTGTACTGTAAGAGCTGCTACTAACCTAATCACTGCATGCACCCACAAATATATGTAAGAGCAGTACAAAACTGTGGCCACACTGTACTGTAGAGAGGTGCTACAGACCCCAAATCACAGCATGCACTTCACTAATAATGAAATAGCAGTACAGAAATTTGACCACACTGTATTAGAGAGACTAAGACCACCATCACTGCTGCGCTTACTAATCATGTAAAAGCAATACGGGACTTATACTGCCTGTATGTAGAGAGTGCTACTAGCTCCAATAAAAGCTACATCTCACAATACATGTAAGAGAGTACAGGACATGAAACCCACACTGTACTGTAGAGGGGCACTACTAACCCCCAACATGCATCACCTTACTAACAGTAAAAGCAGTACAGGACATGTAGAAACCGCAATCTACGAAAAAGGGGCACTACAGCTCCCAATCCTGCATACACGTCCTAATACTGTAAAGCATACAAACATGTAGTCCGCACTGTACTGTAAGAGGTGGTACTAGACCACCAATCACTGCATGCACCTCCCTAATACATGTAAACCAGGCGGGACATGTATACTGAACTGTAGAGAGGTGGTACAGCCACCAATCACTGCATGCACTTCAAAATACATGTAAGAGCAGTGCAACATGTATATTGCACTGTATGTAAGAGACACAACAGCCCGTAAATACTGATGCCTTCTCTAATACAGAGTTTTTTACAAGAAAAATTTCACCATCAATCACAGGGCCGCAGATCAGCATGTCTGGGTATGGTAATGTGGTTTAAAAGATGCAATGTCCCAGAAAAGACCATTGTATGGTGTAAAAATTGTATCCTGGGGCCTTTGAAATTTAAGAGATCACTGTAGTCTTTGGAAAAGACAGAACTTCTCTAAACCCAGTTCAAGGGCGAAAGTAGCATTTCAAAAAAGGGGTTTTTTTCCCATCTTTTTTTAGCTTTCCCACAATCTTTTTCAGAAAATGCGCTCACAATAGAATGGTTTAAATAGGATGCAACATTTAAAAGTAATTAGTGAATTCACATAATTACCATATAATATAACATGATGTAAAAAATTTCCCTAAAATTAAAGTGCTTTGAAAAATTTCATAAAACATTATTTGCCCCGGATAATACTGCACAACATTTGTGGTCAAAGAGTGTAAATTTAAAAAGAGTTTCCCCATCATTGTTTTTACTAGCCCCATCACTATCACTATCAACTTTAGGCCCCACTTCCTGCTCAGGGGTGGGGGATTCTCAGCAGTGACTGGCATTCTAGCTTGCTATTCCAGCTAGCTCATTTGAGGAATCTCTGTGATGGAGGATTTTAACAACCGGGCACAAAGTTACAGGCTCTAAAAGATTAAAGTTAACAGTAAGAAAGTAAACAACTCTTGTGCTGTTAAAGGGGGCAAGCAGGGGGGCGACATCACCATTCTCCCACTGCTAGGGCAGGAAAAGGGGGTTGGGATCTGGAAATCTTCTGTAAACAAGGGGAGATAAGAACTGCTCTAAATTTAAAAGGGAACAAAAAATTTGACCCGCAAAGTATTTTGTAATAGTATTTAGTTCTTTTGCCTACAGTTTTTTAAGGGGTACCACTTTAGGTTCAAAACCAATTAGGTCGGGGAGGGCCACACCTTTTTTTACTGGCTCATACAGATTATAAAACTACTTGTATTGTTTGAATAAGGCTCCGCAAGGGGGCTGAAATGTTGTGAACATGGATGAATTAAACCACTGTTTCCTTTTTTTTTTTTAAAAAAAACCCTATTTTCCTGGGCTTGAAGAATTGCAGCACTCTCAAAAATATATTTTTCCTTTCAATGCTATGGAAAAAAAAAAAAAAAAAAATGGGAAATTATTTCTATTAATTTAAAGACAACCTTGACATCTTGCATGTTTTTTTTTTAGTAAATGCTCACAGAAAAAAGGGTTTGCAATAGGAATATAGAAAACCGCTCCAGACCAAAAAAAAAATTCCTAAAAACAATAACTTTAAAATATGCATTAAAAAAAATTTTTAATATATATAAAATATATAATGGCCCACGAAAAATAGCCACTAATTGTTTTGCAGCTCTTACAATACCCAATTAACAATCCTGAGTATAAATCAAATATCAGTGTCCAGCCAATCACATCAAAAAGGACCTACCATATACAATTGGCAAGAACAAATACACCCGCATGAGAGGTAGGATAATATGATCAAAACTCACGATTCTGAAGATACGGTACTCCGTTGCCCCTAGGATAAAGAGACAGATGGACCCCGTATATGCCGGGTTTAACAAAAGGGACACAACTATATATCCCATCCAGATAGAGCACCCGTCCCAAAAGGGGGACCCCCCCTCTCGGCGACTCACCCCCACTAACTAAGTAACAAACCAAAAGAATGACAGTGCTAAGAACAAAAAACATTAAACCCCCACGCGTTTCCCAATATATGGTTATCAGGGGTAATGTTTTCAAAAAATCTGCAGTGAGATATGATGGCTTAAAGTGGCATGATATTTTGATCATATTATCT
>JAODAL010068365.1:0-16839 GCA_025379985.1 Phyllomedusa bahiana
ACTTTCACCCGTCAAACAAAAAGACGATTTTTAAAAAGAAAATTTTTCAGCTCCGATTTTCAGTTTAAAAAGTGCTTAGAGGAAAAGGAGGGATCTATGTGGAATACGCATAAAATTTGTGACAAAAAACAGAAGGTTTTTCCCCCTAAAAAACACAAAGCCGCCAGTTCACAATGTGGGGGAAAAAAAGCCCTGTAACCCAGCCCCCAATGAGCAAAAAAAAAACACAAGGGCCCCCGGCCCCGGATGTTTTAGGGCCCAAAACCAAAGCCCCCGGGTCCCATTCTTTTCTTCCCTAAACCTTTTTCCCCCCGAGGGGATCCTGAGTAAATTTTTAGGGGCTGATTGAAACATGTTTTTGGGGCTGGGAAAATGGTGGGGCTACTAGGTCTTTTTTGTTTCCAGGTTTAGGGTTTTGGGAAGGGGCGCCCCTTAAATTGGGGGGGGTTTTTTCTGCTTTAAAATTAAAGGGGGTGTAGTGGGTTTAAAGGGCCCTTTTAGGACTTTTTCTACACCGGGCCAATAAAAACTTTTCTTAACCTTTTTGATTAGAGATATTTTTTTTTAGTTTTTTTCCTCAAAAAATTTTAAGATTATTTTTAATAAAAGTTAATTTTTAGGACCTTTATTCCCCTTTTTTTTGGGTTTTTTGACTGTGGGCAAGAGGTGTAACTGTTTTTTTTACAAACTTTTTTTGAATTTTTCTGTTCTAGGAAAAGGGGAAAATTTTGGGGATGGGAAAACCTTTCCCGGGGAATACAGGACCCCTTCAAAAAATGAAGGAGAGACAGGGGGAAACAACGTGAGGGATGAAAAAAAATTTAAACTTTTTTTACAGATTAAAAAAAAACCCCAAAAATTAAAATTTTTTTTTTTGGGATAGTGAGGCCCCCTATGCACTTTCCCTAAGCCCAAGCTAATAACCAAAGTGATGTAAAAATTATGTAAAATCTCAAAATCATAAAAAAAATTTTTTCGCCCCAAACATTTTCAATAAATTGCTCCCGTTCCCGGTACTGAGGTTACATTAAATTTTCCCCTTTAAATCCCCCCTTCTTTCCCTTTTTTCCCTCTCAGAACGTCCACATCATTTTCCCGTTTCTGGTAAGAAGGGGCCCCTTTTAATGCAATGACTGGGTTTTAAAACTCCCGTTGTGTGTTAAAAAATATTTAGGGGAAAACTGACTGATCGAAGGCATGTTTTTGGGGCCCCCAGTGTAAGGAGCCGCAAACATTCTTTATCCCTAGGGCGCCAAACACAGGCCTAAACCCTTTGCTGCTTTTGTGTGGGGTCCCCTTTTTTCTGAAATCCCGCCTGTTACCCCTGGTGTTTTTTGTAAAATTTTAAAGGCCAGTGCTTGATCCCTAATAGATTTGGCCATTTTTTACTGTTTTAATTGGTATTTTTAAAAGGGGGGCACCTCCCCAAAAAATCCCCTGTCATATCTACTGCCTAGTTTCTGAAGGGTTTTTCATATTTATTCCTGGTTCTGTAAATTCCCCCTAGGTTTCCCAATTCACATTTTGCCCGCTGCCTGCCTTGGACCCCACCTTCTCTGCCCTTTTAACCCTTTTCTGGGAAACCCCCCTTCAGTCTTTTCCCCAATTTCCATGCCTGAAAATTTAAAACCCCCCCAACCGGGAAAGTAAAATACCTTAGGGGGAGTGGCCCAAGAGTCACCAACATTTAAAATCAAGATCCTTGTGAGCGGCCTTTTAAGGGGAAAAAACCCAAAGGGGCCCTTTTTAAGCTCTGTTTTCCCCGGAAAAGGTTTATTGCATTATAAGCGAAAAAAGTGGATCAAAACCCAGATTTGGGGACTCGTTTTCAACCAGCCAAAGGATCAGTAGGGGAAAGTCTGAAAACAGAATGAGGAGAACAGCCCAAAAGGGGCTATTCATGTATGTAACCACAATACTCAAAAAACAGGGGGGAGATATTTTCCCAAAAAAAAAATTGTCCTTTTCTGCATATAAAAACAAAGGAAAACAATTGTTTAAATTTTTTGGAAAAAACCCTTTTCAATGAATGATCCTTCAACAAATTAAAAAAAGATAATGATAAAAATTCTTTTCTTCCCAGGTGTTTTTTTTATGATTGGAGGAACCTTTTTAAAAATTTTGTTTTTTTCCCGTTTTTGACTCTGGGAAAACCGTTTATTGTTTTCCCAAGCTGCTTTTACCAAAGATAAGCTTTTCGCAGTTCATGGGGCACAGGAAACCCGTGCACAGGACTGACTCCTTTGACTTCTATGGGGAGTGTTTGAGTCTTTTGTACCCGGGAAGAAGTCAATTTTTGGGGAAAGGGGGGGCTGTGACCATCTTTCCCATTGGGGAATGGGGGAAAAAGCTTGTTATCTAAAACAATTGGGGGTTTGGGTTTTTAAATTTTAAATTTCCCTTTTTGTGATGATAATGAGGAGACTCTTTTCTACCAGGGAAAAAAAAAATCTTGGGTTTATCAAAATTTTAAAAGATAAGGGTTTTAAAAAAAATAAAAAAAAAAAAACTCCTCAAAAAAAAATTCCCTTTAAAAACTGATTCATTTTGGGAAAAATGAATTTTAAATGGATATTTTCGGTGGGCCCCCTTTTCCTTTTTAAAAACTCCAAAAAAGGCCGGGCCATGCCCCTCCTTTTACCCAAAGTTAAAAAGGCAAAAATAAACCCCGCCCCTATCTCCTTACCTTTGGGGACATAAGAGGCCGGGGATTCTCCAGACCTCCATCTTTGATTCCCCCTTTGTACAGACCTTGTGTCCTTTTCTAAATTACCAAAACCCCCCACGGAGAAATAGACAGCGACCCCTGACACCTTTAGGGCCGATACACAAATGAGAAAGGTCAAACACCCCCCAACCCCTCCCGTGGTGTTTTTCTGTTTTAAAAGTCCCAGCTTTCCCCGCAGGGAAATACCCCTCCAGTCAGCAGCTCAGTCATCTTTTGGTTTATTTTTAGGATTTTGCTTTTTTTTCCCTCTCATGTAAACAGTGATTTCGGTGAAAGGGTCTTGATGGGGGCCCCGGGTCCATCCCCCTGACACACAGGGGCAAACTGCTGGGGGGCCCCCACAGTCCCTGACCCTTTTAAATTCCCTACTGGTAATCCCGTGTATGGAGAAAATCCCCGGTCATTTGGGCCCCATCTCCAGAAAAACCCAGTTAATAGAACTGACATTATTCCTGCCTGAAGAAAGTTAGGGCCAAAAATTTGGGGCTTTTGAAACTTTGATTTTCCAAGATCACTTTTCCCATTTGCAGAGAAAAAAGTTTAAAAAGGCTTTAAAGCCCCTTTAAAAAAAAACACAAATGAAAAAAGGCCCCCTTAAAAAGGTCGGCAAGTCTTTTTTTAAATTTTCCCCACAGTTTTCTTTATTTAAAAAAATTTTTTCTTTTGAAGTCGTTTCTCTTTCCCAAAGCTTGGGGCTAAAAAACCTGTGTTCAGAAACCCACAATCCTTCCCCCGGGAAAATGGTTTGCACTGAGGTTTTGCTTCAGGGAAAATTTTTCCAGTTAGACGTTTTCCCCGACACATGAAAATTTCCTTTTTTTTATAGGGAAACCCATATAAAGGGGTAACGGTGATAATAAAATGGAAATTTACATAGAAAGATACAAAACCCTGTTTCCCGTTGAAATTCTCTGGCTCTCAAACCCCTACTTCATCTCCAATTTGGGGAAACCCTTCCCATCTAGGTAGTTAATGAGACGCAACCCCCCCCATTCTGTTTTTCCGTCCACCCAAAAAAATTTTTGTATTATTCTGTCTATTTTTTGAGTTTAAACCTCCTTTAAAGTACCCCCCCGTATTCTCTCAAAAAGGAAAAGGAGGGGTGTGATCCCGCCCGTAAAAACGCCTCCCAATGACCCCCCGTCTTGAATACAAGGGGGGATTTTTTGGAGGGGCCGGTTCCCCAAAAAGAGGGGCGGTTTAAAAAAAAAAGCCTAAATTTTAAAAATGGGGAAGAAGACCCAAAGAAAATTTTTGTCTTGAAAAAGCCGGAAAAGAGGCGACAAGATGGGGAAAACCTTTTTTCAAATTTTTGGGTTGGGGAAATCAAGGGACGTAAACGTGGGGGCAATTCTAGGGTGCGGTCCAAAAATTTTTTTCTTTTTTTTAAAAAATGGACAAACTTTTACATTACCTGTTCCCCAGAAAAAAAGTCTATCATCATCAAATTCTTTTTTTTTACTTTGGTTTTGATGGAATCCCCGCACTTGCCGACTGCTTTCATGGGTTTTTTTTATGTTGTTTTTTGGGGAACTTTCTATATCATCCTAAAAGGGTTTCTTTGGTTTCCCCAACCCGGCCCCCTTTTTTGTCCCATTGCTTTCACCAGTATCTTCATCCCTGTTCCAAAAGTCCTTTTTTTCCCGTGGCTTCATAATGTAAATTTTCCCTGGACGGTTTAAATTTTTCCCGTTTCTTTCCCCTGTAAAAACCCCCATAGGCCCCCCTAGTCCCCTTTCTTTTGACTTTTTTGACTATGACAGCTTTGTGTTGTTAAAAAAAATTAAAAGGTTCCTTTTTCCGTTGGTCCAAATCCCGTATTTTCAGACAAGTGGGTTTTGCCCCAAGTTCATGGGGAAAATTTGATTTTTTTTTTTTGGGGATTGTTCGCCATAATTTTGTGTTTTCCTATGGGGACTTTTTATTTTTAATCATATTTTTCCCTTTAAACCAAAGAAGAACCAAATTTAAAACCACCCGGGGGTTTTTTGGCTTATTATACCCCTGGCGGGTTTCGATCATAAGGAAGCAAAATTTTCAAACCCACATCATTTATTGGTTTTTTTGGGCACGTTTAAAAACCCCCTGGCCCTACGGGCTTACCCAAGGGGGGTGACTAAAAACGGCCATTAAGTTTTTTCACCCGAGCCTTTTTGTAAAGGGTGGCTTTAAACCCCGATAGTGTCAGGTACGACCTCAAAGGGTTCCCCGCCCCGTGGAGCTTGACCCCCAAAAAAGGGCGGAAAAAATGCCAAAAGGGGGCAACCACCAAAAAACAGGGGGAAAAAGGGTGAATAGGGAAAACCCAACAATGACAAAAATACAGGCATGGGGCGGGGTCTAAAGGGCAGACACAGAAGGTAAAACCAAACCCAAAACAAAAAAAACAAAGATGGAGGCAAAAAAAATGGGACGAAAAGGGCCCAAATAACACCAAGGTGAGGGTATGAACTAGGCCCCTGCAGGCCCCAATTTTTAAAACGCTTTAAAGTAGTTAGAAATGGGCCCCACAATGTATGACCCGTTCTTCTGCAGGTCAAAAACCACATGGCAAGGTTTTAGAGCTAATACCCCAAAAAAGTCTGGCTCAGGGAACCCCCCCTTCACCTGGTTTTGGGGTGTTTTCTGCAGGGCAAAACATAAAAAGGGGAGTGTAGAGCCAAAACCCAAAGTCTGGGCTTTAGGCAACCCACCCTTTTCCCCGGGGCTGGCCCCGGGTTTTTTTTCTGAGGTTTATAAAATAAAGGGGGAGTGTAGATCCAATTTCCCCAAAAAAATTTTTGGGGCCCGGCACCCCCCTTTACCCTTTTCTGTTTTTTTCTGCAGGTTTATACATACAGGGGCATGTTAGGTAATACCACAAATCTGGGTAAAGGGACCACCTTTACCCTGGGCTTTTCCCTTTTTTTCATGGGCTACAAAACAGGGGATGAAAAAGCCCAAAACCAAAAATTGGCTCCCGGGACCCCCTTTTTAAAAAAACCCCCGGGCTGTTCTTTGCAGGGCCCTAAATACGGGGGTTTTAGAGCCAAAACACCCCAATTGGCTCAAAGGGACCACCTCACCCCGGGTTTTTCTTTCCCCGAAGGCAAACATACAGGGGAGTGTAGAAGCCAAACCACAAATTTGGGTCAGGCCCCCCCACCTTTTACCCTGGTTTTTCCCTTTTGCAAGTCTACATTTCAGGGGATTTTTAGAGCCCAAAACCCCCAGTCCTGGCTTAGGCCCCCAAAATTTTAAAACCCGGGGCTGGCTGTTTTTAAAGGTCATTTAAAATACAGGGAAATGTAGAGCTAATACCAAAAAATCTGGCTCAGGGACCACCCCCTTTTCCCTGGTCTGGCTGTTCTTTTTGCAGATCATAAAAACACAGGGCCCGTTGTAGAGCCAATTTCCAAAAACTGGCTCAGGGCCCCCCACCTTTAACCTTTGGCTGGGTTTTGGGCCCTTCTGCAGGTCATGCAACAAAAGGGGAGTGTAGAGCCCAAAACCACAAGGCTGGCTCGGGACCAAACCCTTTTCCCTGGTCTGGCTGTTCTTCTGCAGGTAAACAAAACGGGCAGTTTTAACCAATACCCAAGTTTTGGTCAGGGATCACCTTTAAACCCCGGTCCCGGGTGGGTTTTTAATGGTCTAAACCCAGGTTTGGAGGGGCAAAAGAATCTAAATGTTTTAACCTTTTGAAATTGGGGGCGCAAAACAAAACCCCCAAACGCCCCTAGACTTTGGGGCAAAAAAAAAAGGGGCTTCGGGACATTTTCAAAGGGACTTTAAAAAAGGGTTTTAAAGTTTGGGTGCACCTGTTCATACCCCTTTTTGGCTCAAAAAACAAACCCAAAAAAATCCAGCCCTTCATATTAAAGCCCATAGAAAAAAGACATAAAAAGATGCCAAACAGACAAAGATGGAGGTCAAAGAAAAAGACAGGGAAACCCGATAAAAAAAAAAAAAAAAGGAAGACAAAAGGGGGAAAACCAAAAAGCTCAACAAGTAAGGGGTTTCAAAACAAGCAAGGGCAACCAAAAACCAAGATCAGATGAGTAGTGTAAAAGGACAAAAAGAAAACATAGCAGGGAACATAAAACTGACAGAAACACGAACAAAAGGGCCAAACAGGATTAGACAGACAAGACAGAATGACCCGACCCATAAGCTCCTGAAAGACCCAACCCAGAGGAGTGTGGGGAAAGGGCTGTTAAAAAGCCCCAGGGGAAAGGGGATTTGCAAAAGAAGTTTCCCCCAACCCAAAACCAAAAAAAGGAATTAAAATTTAAAAGAAAGGGTGGGGTCCCACCCTCCCCCCCCAGAAAAACCCAAAAGGGTCGAGGGGGCCCCCCTGGTTTCATACCAAGGCCAAAAAAAACAGGAAAAAAACACATACAAAAGTAAGGTTTGAAAAGCAAACCAAAAACCCGGGAGCTCAGCGGCCGGGCCCCTTCATTTACCCCGGAATTTTTTTTTAAACTTTATTTTTTTGGAAGAGGTTTTTTATATTTACTTTTTGTTATTTTTCTTTTGACTCTTGTTTTGTTACTTTATTGTTATACTGTAAATTGGGTTTTTTTTGTCTTTTGGGATCTTTTCGATTTCCCCCATTTGGGGTTTGGGGGTCTATTGTTTTTTTTGCTTTGGTGAAATTTTTAACCCACTTTAATGACGTTGTTTTGCATTTCTCTGGCAAATCTTTTAGGTTTTTTTCCCCCATTTAATTGTCTTTTTTTACAAAAAAATTTTAAAGCCAAACTGCTGTTTTTTTGACAGTTTTTAAAATTTGCTTCCCCCCTATTTAAGGTTTGTTTTTTCTTTTCCAAAGGGGCCCAAAAGGGTTTGCAAAATTTCTGGGCCTTAAATTTTTTCGTTTACACTTTTTTCCCTGGTTCCCTTTATTTTTAAAACTTACCTTTTATCCATTCTTTTTGCCATGAAAAGAACACGTCCGAAAACGCGTTGGCCTGTGACCCGTATCCCTATTTCCTTTTGTGTGAGATTTCCCAAAATTATTAAAAAAATGTTTATTTTTAATTATTTCCTACATCCCCTTCGATTTTCCGGCAAGGGTGGATCGCATCCCCCAATTGCACCCGGATGGGCTTTTCCTTTAAATCCTTGCCCAGGACCCAGGGAACCCCGGCACCCCACACAAAGGATTATCCCTGGCTTGCCCATTTTTATTAAAGGGTTTGGGGTTTTTGGCCCCGGAAAAGACTTTTTGTAAACTGTAAACCGGGCCCGGGGTAAAAATATTTAAATTCCCAATATTTAAAAAAAGTTTTTTATAAAGACAAATTTGATGGATGTTGGGGTTTACCTTGGGGGGGCAAACCCCATTTTTTCTTTTGGGGTTTAAAAGTGAAAAAAAGGGGGAAAAATTTCCCGGGCCCCCAAAATTTAAAACCCCTTCCCCTCCAATTCCCTTTGGTCCTCCGGGCCCTTCTCCCCCGGTATAAACGGGCAAGGGACCATTCTATTGGCTCCCAAAAACTTTTCCTGGCTGCACTGGGTTTCCCCTGATACCTTAAAAGACCATACTGGGGGCCTTTAGGTTTTCCCGTGCTCCCGCCAAACACCCGGAAGGGTCCTGAAGCTCTTACAACAGGAACTGGGGTTCCTCCTTTATGGATTTTTTTTTCTCCTATTCAGGACTTGTTAGATAAAAAAGATGATAAAAAAAAATATTGGAAGTTTTTCCTCTCCGGGCACCCTTTGGATGATCCCAAGGGGAGGTCTAATATTTTTCTGGTTTATCTTTATTCCCCGACCTGTCCCTCCCTTTGGGGGGTCCCTTCAGGGAAAAAGGGAAAACCGGGCCCTTTTTTTGGAGAATAGGGGAAAAAAAATGGATAAACCCGGAAGGTTCTAGTACTGCCCTTTCCTTTTGAAGAAACGAGGGGCCCCCAAAAAATACCCGGGGCCCCATTATGTGTTTACAAAAAGAAAACCCATGGGGGGCAGAGGAGGGAAACCTCTCAGGCCACACCCAAAGGGATACAGGGGGATTCCCAAAAACCCCACCCGAAAAGTTTTCCCTAATGTCTGGGTAGAAAAGGGGGCCCCATTCTGGGGACCCCTGCAGGCTGTGTTTTTAACTCCCGTGGAATGGAAAAAAGGGGGGAGACCCCTGCACATGGGGGGGCCACCTCTTTTGTTTTATTCCTCACCTGGTGAAATGGGGCCCCCTTCATGAGGGTTTGGGTGAAGGTTTCCCGGGTTCCAAAAGGGGAGACCCTCATTATCAGACATTTTTTGGGGGGAAAGCTGTGGGGTACATTTTGAAATGTCCAAAGTTGGGGAAAAACCCCTTTATGGTTTTAACTGTTTAAAAGGGCTTTATTTCCCTCGGTGAGAAGCAACATGGAAAAACCATTTCCCCCCGACGTGAGGGCTACACATGGCTGGGTACTGGGGGAGGGCGGGGTTCAAACACAGTGATTGGGAAAAATTGACCCTTTTAAGCTTTATTAACAATCAGTCGCTTTCACAGTAAATGTCTCGGCCTCCAAAAAAAGCTGACAATAGCAGAAAAACAAGTGCCCCCTCCCAGTTTCTTACTGGAAAAAAGGGGGAGGGGAAGGGGCTAAAATAAGGGGTTTCTGGGCCAAATTTGGATGAAGGCAGAAACTGCAGAGCAGAGGGATGGGAGAAGGAAAAAGAAGGAGATTGTAGGCAGCAGCCTCCTGGGGGTCCCTGGGTTTCCATCACAGAATGTCCCCATCCTTCCCCGTGCTGGGGGAAAAAGAAACCCTTTCCAGGGGAAAGGGCTGCAGGAATTTACGCACATCCTGTGTAAATTTTGAAACCAGGGTCTTGAAGATCTAATGAGCATGTGTGACCGCCAGTGTAAGGAGCCGCAAATTTTTGGCGTCCCCCGCAGGGGGGCTAACCCTTCCCTGCTGAGTGTGACTTTCCCAAACAGTGCCTGCCCCCCACTTCCAAATCCTGCTGCTTTTTTTTTATTTTAGATGTTTAAAAGGGGCCCGGGTTTTGGGGGTCTCTATGGGGTTTAAACCCCTTGCCCAAAACACCTGTGCTATTGTGACCCGTGGTAAGCTTGACTGTCACTGTTTAATCCCTTTTGTTACCTCTCTTTGGGAATTACAATGAGGGGTCCAGCATGAAAGGGGTTAACAGTTAGAGCTGGTGCTGGACATGCTGGGGAAAAAGGGGGGGGGTTTGGGCGGGTTTTAGGCAGAGAAGAGAAAAGTCTAGTCCCGTGTAAGTAGTCCATTCTAGGTTTTGTTTTCAGGCGTACGTGGAGGGAGGGCTGAAGTGAGACAAAATACTGACAGAAAAACCAAGGGTCCTGTGATGGCTTTCACCATTGCACAACAGACAGTGAAGGGAGCAGCACAGGAGTGGCGGGATATGACTGGGGTTTAAAACCTCCGGGTTTTTTGTGAGCTTATTACCCCCGTGTGAAGAGCTAAACTGTGGGGTTAAACCAGGAAAAAATTAATTGCTGGTTTTTCCACTGTTTTTTGATGCAGTTACTGTATTTTAAAAAAAGGGCTTGCAAAAAAACCGTTAAAACCGCCCTACATTTGGGAACCTGTTAAAATTTTCCGTGGGCTTTTAAAGACAATATATTTACTATTTTTCCGTAGGGAAAAATTAAAAATCTATCGTTCCCTATCGTTTTAAAAACTAAAAAATAAAATTTTAATTTATATAAACTTTTTTAAACTTTAAAACACACTAATTTTAAAAAACCCGATCTCTAGCCCTTTATTTATCCCTTTTTGCTTCTGAAAAAAAGGGAATAACTCCCTTTCTATTATCAAGTCTGGTGGGGACCACCTATTAATAGGAAAAGCCTTATATCTATGCAAAGTATAGCTCCAAAAGGGGATCCCAACCCTACACTTGGGCAGGGGGCCCCCCAATCTCATGGACACAAAACAAAAAGGCCCCCCTTTGTGACACCTCTGCAGGGGTGACATTGTAGACAGAGGTGGAAATCCAAATTTAAAACGTCATCCGACCTCCCAATTTTTTCGCCAGTAACCTGGCTTCATAAAGGGCTTAGAGGTCCGATCACATGGGGTCTGATCACTTCCCTTTATACATGGGGGATGGAAAGGGGGAAAAAAAAAAAAAAACCAATAGAACTCGATCTCCATAGTCAATAATCAACTGTGCATACCACTTACCCTATTTAATCAAATATCATTTTCTTCAAAAATTTTTTATATAGGGAAAACAGCAAACAAATAAAATGCCGAAAATGAAAAGCCTTCATTTGGCCTTTAGGTTTCAAATTATTAAGTCTGTAATCCATCTTGCCTCTTCACTCAACAAAACTACATCCAGATCAGCCCTTTTCTTTCCCCATAAGCGTTTCACATACAGAATGCCCCCAAATAAAAATTTTTTAGCACCTCTATTTCGCCATTATGTATTCCAAAATGTGTCTTGTCTAGGGGAATCCCCTATTTGAATAGTATTCAGATGTTTTCGAGATCCGACGAGGACGAAACTCCTGTAATGGTTTTTCCCACATAGATCTTGGGCAAGTCACACATAGCCCATAAATCACCCCTCTGGTTTTACCAATTGATAGAATTGTCTTATCTCAAATCTTCTCTTAACTTCAACCTGCAATTGTTCAAGATACCCAAAGTTTTCTCCTCTAGTTTCCTAAAGGTTTGTTTCACCATTACTTTTTATTTTATATATATATAGCAAAGCCAACTTTCTTGAACAATTGGGCAGGTTGAAGGTAAGGAGACGCCCATTATTCTGATATACATTTGACAAATTTGAAGCCAAAAACTAGGAATACACCTCCGATATCACAAATATAAACTATGGATAACGTTGGTGGTAAATATTAACGCAAGATATAAAGAAACTATCACTCAGAACTACAACCCTCTTCTTTAAAATTTAAAATGGAGGAAGAAGTGCTAAATGCAGAATTACAACAAGTCTAAACAGGGAGATAGTAAACAAACCCGTGACAGGGTGGTAATATAGTCATCTAAAATAAAAGTTACTAATAGAGCCGAATGGTTGAGAGAATACTTGGTGATTCAGAAACATATGATAGGTCTCCAAAAGATCCAACCAAATGAGTATCTGAAGGAATTACAATAAAGGAACTTTGGATCCTGGGAATTGAGAAAAAATTAATTACTGAGAGGAGATTAAATTAATGCTAAATGTGTAAACCAACTATTGCTCCTTTAAGCATTACCAAAAGTGCATGTAGAGGTTTGCCAAAACCAGGGAAGACCGATAGACTCAGGTTAAAACAATTTAACACAAGGACCTAAAGGCAAAAAAAAAACGTATGTTGATCGTATACTGATGCCCTTTGGTCACTAGAGGCCTATCTTTCATATTCAAAGATACGAAGGATAACTGTGATGAAATTAACGATCTAGTTGGTGAGAGAGAGTACACTTTCTTATGCAAGTTTTAGACTAGAAAGCCCTATACAGTAACAACAAGCATGATCTTGGGCCAGAAGCAAACATATTTAATTGAACACAAGAGGTACACAATTTACTGAACACAATGATTTTGTTTTTACAGTTAAAGGATTTGATTTGACACATAACTAATGTTTGTTAGATGGCACTTTTTATCACCATGATAAATGATGCACAGCCCCATGAGGCACAGTCCCTGTGCACCAAGTTTTGCTAAATCTCTTTTTATTGGTTGGAGGGAGGATGCTAATGTTTTTTCTAACTCTTTGAAATATCACAGATCGGAATTTTAATTGGGGGCCGCTTTTTGATGGATTATATTGAGATTTTTTTGGCGGTAGTGAAAAATATCATGGAGATTTTTTGATATCTAGATTTCCAATGATAATGAAAATTGGGATGAAATTCACTTTTGAAATTCCATCGGAGCAAATTAATTTTTTATGGATCTCCGAAATAATGTTAGGATGAAAAAAGCAGATTCAGACAAAGATAATTTCGGAAAAATACGGCACCATAATAGTTTGTTTATACATTTTTCTATATGGCATCCACCTTCTCAAAAAAAGGGATTCCCATAGCCAATTTCTTAGGGCTCGTAGAAATTATATCTACATTAGAGGATTTCAATAAGAATGTATAAATATAAAAGCACGTATTCAGGCAAAGGTAGCCCAAGAAAATGTTTGAGGAAGTGCGTTAAAACAGGGCATTTGAACAATGACAGAGGACATTTTTATAATCCAGTTAAAAAAGAAGACAGAAAAAAAACTGATTATACTTCGTTTGTATAGGTACCTCAGATGATAAAGCGAATGAAATGAGATCTATAACTTAGAAGAACTTTGGCACATTCTGAAGGCCATCCAGTATTCACTGAGGTGATATCTAAATACCCAAGTGACACTTATAGAAGAAGGAAAAAAAAAGCTTATGGATGAATTTGTATAATTCATCTTGAGGGAGATGGCAAAAAAACCATGGTTACAGTCCCCGAGGTATGCTCATATCCCTGTGGCAACTCTTCATTTTGTCCATTCATAAGGAAACCTAAGAAGTTTTTTTTATTATGGGGGGGTTAATCCCATTATAAGAGAAGATTTGAGATAAGACACTTCATCAATTGTAAAACCAGAGTGGTGATTTCTTTTGGGCTATGTGTGAGTGCCCCAAGATCTATTTGGAAAAACCATACAGGAGTTTGTCGACGGATTCTCGAAACAACTGCGTACTATATAAAACTAGAGGTGATACTCCGCCTAGCAAGACACAATATGGAAGTATATCAAGGGTGACATAGAGGTGCTAAAATTTTGGTGCATCTGTTGTGAAAAAACTAGGGAAAGAAATGGCGATCTGATGTAGTTTTGTGCAGGAAGAGGCAAGATGGATATACAACCTTAATACAATGACACCTAAAGGCCTAAAAGAAAGCTTTTCATTTCGGCATTTAGATTTGATCTTGCTGATTCCCTAAATAAATACTTTTGAAGAAAACCATGATATATGTGACTTTACGTACGGTCAAGGGATATAGCCCGTGAATATATGACTATGGAAGCATCAAGAGTTCATATGAGTTTTTTTTTTTTTTCTTCCCTCTCCATCTCCCTTGTGCTCTTCCCTCCCCCCTCTCCCTCCTACATTAATTCCTCATTTCCCATGAGTCCCTGTAATGATGATAGGTAATTCATCACGTGAGGCCAACGTTTCTATTTAAACAAGATTAGAATGCATGTATATTAGCTTATGCAAGGGATGGCGCTCGGGCCTTGTTTGTGGCGAGCGCGGCCCCGGGAGTGTGATTGGTACATAATCATGTATGTAACACAAACTATAGTATAGATTTAATGTTTCTTCTGCTTGCAAGCGCGATCTATTGCGAAGTGGATGCAACGGATGCAAATTGGAGGTTGAAGATACTGATACTATTATGCATAGCTCCCATTGTGACGTGGTGAATTGGGTGCTAGCAGTGAGCCGTAAGAGAGACTTCATGTGCGAAGTTTGTGAGTCAAACTGTGGAGAGGCAGGGAGGGCTAGCATAGAGCCTGCAGCTTTATTAAAATGAATATGAAATATTACATGTAAAAAGACGAAGTGTGTTATGAAAATATCTATGAGACACATACTATATATAAATGGAACATGTATTTACTGGTGCCTGCAGCTCTATTAAAATGAATAAGCATAATTAAGCATAATAGGAGGAAGTGCTTATGGGAAGAAAATAATGACAATTAGTCTATTGACAATGTAATATATATTCCCAATGAAGATGCATATTAGACATTGAAGAGAAGGGCTTATGGGAGTTGATAAAGTTGTAGTTGCTGTGTCTAATGTGACACCTAATCCTGCATAGGTTCATTCTTAGTTAGCCACACAGATTTGCAATAATATGAAGAAGGAACTGACGGCCATCACACTCAGGGCTGAGGTGCTGTAGGGCAGTGCGTGCGCGGCCAGTACGGTCAGATGGGTGGCAAGCCCGTTATGGTGATGGCGAATTTGTGTCTGAAATTTTTGGCACATGAGAGCCTGGTGAGCAGTTTAAGCAGGAAAGCGTTATGAGTGTTGCGTGCGGAGAGTGGAAGGGGAGTTGTTTTTTATGTGGATTCTTTGATGGCTTAATTGGTGAGCACCAGAAGGGTTTTTACCCTAACAAGATAAAAAGAAGTGAGCTCATACACACATGTGATAGTACCTCAAGCCTTGATGAAGCCAGTTAGCTGGCGAAACATGTCGAGCGAGGTACAGAGATGACGTTTTAAATTGTTGAGTTCTCCCTCTGTCCTACAAGTGTCCCCCGCTGCAGAAGGTGCCACACGGGGGGCCTTATTTGTTATGTGTGGTCCAAGATAATGGGGACCCCGCCCAAGTAGTAGGGCTTGGGAACCCCTTACTGGACTAGTAACTTTGCAATAGATATAAAGGCTCTTCCTATATTAAGGTGGGTTTCCACCAACTTGATAATAGAAAGGGAGTTATACCTACTTTCACAAGCAAAAAGGGTTAAAATGATGAGGTTAGAAATCAGGTTTTTTAATAGTGTGTTATCGATAGAGGTTAAGAGTTATATATAATAACAGTTATGTTTTAGTGTTTAACAGATAGAGAACTGATAGAGTTTAAGTTTGCCTCCTAACAGCAAAATCTCAGGGTAACTACTCATTGTTGCTTCTCTTGGATCTCTCTGCAGCATTTGACACTGTGGATCACCAACTTCTCCTCACAGCTCAGCAACCATTGGCCTCCAGGACACACCCGCTCTCGCTTGGTTCTCGTCCTACCTCTCTGCCGCTCCGTTCAGTGTCTCGTTTTCGTGGTTCGACCTCCTCCTCCTCTTCCATCATGCTGTATGGGTGTTCCTCAGGGATCAGTTCTAGTTCCTCCTCCTCCTTCTCATTGTACAAGCCCCCATTGGACAAACCATCAGTAGATTTGCTGTCCAGTACATCTCTATCTGATGACACCCAAATATATACACTCCTCCCGTGACATCACTCCCACCTTGCAACAAAACACCAGTGACTGTCTGTCCTGTTTCTCTGACATCATGTCCTCCTCTCCATCTGAAACTAAATCCCTCACTAAGACTGAACTTCTTGTCTTACCGCCATCCCTACTAACCAACCCCCCCCCTGCTATTTCTGTTTCTGTATGTGGTACCACCATTTCTCCTAGGCAGCAGGCCCGCTGTCAGGGGTTATACAAGACTCTGATCTGTCCCTTCACCCGCTATAATCCAATCACTTACTCGGTACACATCGCCCATGCGTCCCTGTCACCTGCACCTCGAAATCTCCAAAATCCGTCCATTTCTCACTGTGGAAACGACTCCAAACTCCTCATTAACTGCTCTTATCATTCCTCGCTGACTACTGCAACCCTTGCTATCGGTCTCCCTCTCTGCAAACTCTCCCCTCTCCAATTCTGTCCAGAAACGCAGCAGCCAGGTCTTGTCCTTTCCTCTCCCAGCCGCTATACTGATGAGCCTCTACCCTGTGTCAGTCACTGCACTTGTTGCCCATCCCGTACAGGATTCAGTAAAAACTCAGCACTCTCACCCATAAAGCTCTCCACAGCGCTGCTCTCCTCCCTACACCCGCCCGAGACTCTGAGTCTAACCGCCCTACCCGTGCTTCTCCGCTCTGCTGAAAATCAACTACATTCCTCAATCCTACCCGAACCTCCCAGCCCGCCTACAAGATTTCACACGTGCTGGCACCAATTTCTCTGGAATAGCTACCGCGGGCAGATCAGCACATGTCACACCCTCACAGTTTATAAGAGGGCGCCTGAAATACATCTTCTCGTCCTGCTGGCCCACCAAGATCCCTAACTGCTATCACACACACTGTCCAATATCCCAGCACTGGGGCCCTCACGAGGTCCTTATCTGTATATAGATGGACTGTCTGGTGGCAGGTTCATCCATTTTTCCAATGTAAACCACCCCCTATTTATGAAACATGCCGGAGCCATTGTAAACTTTGGCACTTCTTACCGTATGTTTCACCCAGCCACCCTAATAGATTGTAAGCTCTCATGACAGGGCCCTCCCACTACCTGTGTCTCATATTTTGTAAGTACTTAATGTGAGTAATGACTGTAATGTTTACCCTTGAATTTGTAAAGTGCTGGGAATATGTTGGCGCTATAGAAATAAAGAGTATT
>JAODAL010068366.1:0-16839 GCA_025379985.1 Phyllomedusa bahiana
TAAAGACATTTATGGCTTATCCTGCCGATATACACTACTCACAAAAAGGTAGCAATATTTGGCTTTCGGGTGAAATTTATGGAAATTAAAAAATTTATTATTTATACTAAAGTGGCCCTTTTAATTTTAGCTTGAAAATGCTGATTTTGTCTCTCAAAAATCTAAGAAAAAAAGAAAAAATAACTTTGGAGGGTAACACCACAAAAAATGCCCAGTTAAATAAGTGTCATGGGGGCCTTGTCATCTTTACGCTTGACAACGACTCTCATGCTTACACATTAATTTTTGGGCTGCTGAGTCAGGGACCCGCTTTTCTTTAAAGGGGCCCCCTCGGTCATTGAGGTTCGGGGTTTACAAGTTACAAGCTTCTGACTTCTGGTACAATTTTTCGGGGGGTTCAGGTCGGAAAAGTGCACCCACTCATTTCGGGTACCTAAAACTCCAAAAAAGGGGTTTCCCGAATTATGCCCCTTTAGCTGGAGCATTGCCACCAGAAAAAAAATTAGCTCTGTGTTTTTCACGCAGAGGCACAATGATGGTTTTAATTTGTTATTAAATATAGAGTCTTGTCACTGCCCATCACAAAGTGTAGGGCAGTACGTTTGAGGGACACACCTGCCCCCACTGTAATACCACCCCCAAAGGCTTGTGGGGGAATAACAGAGGCTGATGTTTCATCTCTTAAAAGTCCCCAGCATCGTTGGGGCCATCATTTCTGTCAAGTAAACCGTTTTCATCACTGAACAGCACTGAGGACCACGGGCCCCTCTCCAGCATAGAGCCCCTGTCCATGCAAGAAAATGAGCCTGTCCGGGGTACAGTCAGGACCTCCCCCGGTCGTATAGACGCAGACCAGGTGATGAAAGGCTGAAAAATGTCTGTGTGCTCTTGGAACTTTTTCCCCTTTCTGTGACTCTTCCAGTCTCTCCGTGTGGGTTCGACAACACGACAAAGGACAAAATACTTTCGGTTTTATAAACAGAAAAAATGTCCATCTGATGAGTATTCAAACTGATTTTGATACTAAAAATTGAAATTTTAGTCGGTTTTTGTTTTTTGTCACTGATCTCTGCACTGATTTTATGCCTTTTATTTCATTTGGTTTTTCAGCAGAAAAGTATAGTGAGTGCAATGTATTCATGATTGATGTAAGAAACCATGTGATTTTTATTAACCCCTTCACGACCTTAGACGTATGCATATAAAGCAGAGTTCGCGCGCTCGGCGCGGGGTGTCAGCTGTATATTACAGCTGACACCCCGCTGCGTCGGCCCCGACCCGCGATCACTCCGGGGTAGGTGGGGGGGCTGTTAACCCCTTAATTATCGCCACCATCGGGTCGCAATAACTAAGAGAGACTCTGGAGGAGATCGCTCCTCCTGCGTCTCTGTCGGCGACAGCATGTAGAAAAGAAAAAAGGAGAAAAGGGGGCGCACAATCGTGAAATATGTTAAAACAATATAAGGGGTCGGAGTAGAAAATTCACTCACCGAGTAGGGTTGTGCACATATTATAGAGGCACAATGCTCATAGGCACCTACAGGGCTTTTTTGCACCGTAGCTCTTTAACACGGCAGCCGTGGTTCCTTCAGTGGCGGAGTTCCTCTGAAACAGATACAACTATAGACAAAATGGCAGATCCCGGCGCACGTGGAATCAAGGACGCCAGAGGTTTTGGCGAAGGAAAACTGTTTATTGTCTAAAAAAGCAAAGGGTTTATCCTTCGCTTGATTAAAACAAACTTAAAAGCCTAACGCATTTCGCACCTTCTTTCACAGGCGCTTCATCAGAGGCAGTATTTTCTTCACTCTGCCTTCCAAAAAACGGATTTAAAACTGATCAAAAAGTCTTGTCCCCCCAAAAATTATACCAATAAAATGTCAACTCATCCCGCAAAAAAAAAGCCTGTTCACAGCTCCATACACAGAAAAATAACAGTTATTGCTCTCAGACTATGGCGATACAAAAATGTCTTTTCCTGTTTGAATAAAAGTGTTTTTATTTTATTGTATAAAAGCAGTAAAAAATAAAAAATATATACAAATTGGGTATTAATGTAATCGTATTGACCTTGTGACTAAAGCTAGCATGTCATATCTAATGCAGAGTGACCGCTATAAAAAAAAATAATAAAAAACACTACCAGGATTGCTGTATTTTGTTCAATACGCCTCACAAAAACCTTAATAAAAAGTGAACAGTGTTGTATGCACCCCATAATGGTACCAATAAAAGCATCAATTCACCCCGCAAAAAACAAGGCCCTACACAGCTCTGCACACAGCAAAATAAAAAAGTTATGACTGTCAGAATATGACAACATAAAAACGCAATTTTTTATAGACCTATTTCTATTGTGTAAAAGTAATAATACATAAAAAACTATATAAAATTTATACCATTGCAACTGTACCAACCCCCATAGAAAAGTTATCACATCATTTACACTCCACGGCGAACGCTGTCAAAATAAAGCCCAAAAAACAATAGTGGAACTGCGTTTCCCCCCCCCCCCCCCCCCCATTTTCATGGCCCAATGCTAAAAAAAACGATGGAACACCTGTGTGCCCAAAATGCCCAACAGACCCCTATATGAGATCCATGAGGGGTGTTGAATCTAAAATGGGGCAACTTCTGGAAGGTTTCACCTGTTCTGGTTCTTTGGTGGCTTTGCAAATGCGACATGGCCCCACCAAAATCTGCGTTCCAAAAGCCAAATAGCGCTCCCTCCCTTGTACTCCCTGCCATGCGCCCAAACAGCAGTTTACACCCACATGTAGGATATTGCCGAACTTGGAAGAAATTGCTTAACAAAGTTTTGGGGTTATTTTTTCCAGGATTCCTTGTAAATGTGAAACATTTTAAGCTAAAATTGCAGATTATTGGAAAAATTTTTTTTTACATTTTCACAGCCTAATGCTAAATAAATATTTGTGAATCACCTGTGGGGTCGATATACTCACTGCACACCTGTATTTATACCTTAAGGGGTGTAGTTTCCAATATGGGGTCTTTTTAGGGTGTTATTAAGTTTGAGCACCTTAGGGCCTCCTCAAACCTGAAATGGCACCTAAATAAAATTGCATTGAAAATGAGACCCCAGAGTCCAGTAGGTGCTCCTCCTATTTTGGGGCTTATGGTTGAGCCAAATAATGCACTTAGGCCACATATGGGATATTTATAAAAAAGGCAGACCTGGGGTAAATGATATTACATTGCATTTACCTATTCACATTTACCGTATTCCAGTGAATAATGGATAAATATTGAAAATCTGCAAAACTAGTGAAATTTTGAAATGTCACCTCCACTTGCTTTAATTTCTGTGAAATACCTAAAGGGTTAACAAACTTCCTAAACACTGTTGTAAATACTTTAAGGGGTATAGTTTCTTAAAAGGCATCATTTATGGGGGTATCTAACATACAGGCCCCTCAAAGCCACATCAGAACTGGAATGGTCCCTAAAAAAATTTATATTGCAAATTTTCGTGAAAATTTGAGAAATTTCTACTAAATTTCTAAGCCCTCTAATGCCATTAAAAAAAGGACATTTAAAAATGATGCCAACCTATAGTGGACATATGGTAGATGCTAGTTATAAACTATTTTGTGGTGAACAATTATCTGTCTTGCACGCAGAAATTTTGGAACTTTCAAAATCACAGATTTTTCAAAATTTGCATGAAATTTTGATATTTTTCACAAACTAGGATTGTATGGATAAAATTTTCTTACTAACTTAAAGCACAATGTGTCACGAGAAAACAGTCTCTGAAACACATGGATAGGTAAAAGTGTCAAAAAGTTATTCTCACATAAAGTGACACATGTCAGATTTCAAAAATAGGGCTGTGTCAGGAAGGCCAAAACTGGCTGGGTCTTTAAGGGGTTAATCCACCCTGTGGTCACTCACTAAGCTTGCAGTGGCCATGTTAGTTACTTCACATCTAATCGTGTTGTCTGCTCCAGTCAGCTCATTCGAAAATGTCCATACGGTGGTACATTGTGGGAGGCGTCCTCTTCCATCCAGAATAGGAAATGAATTTGAGGACCTTCCAGTAAAAAAGTTGCAAAAGGACCTGCAATAACACACCTACTTTAGGTGGGACCTGTAATGCATCATAGAGCACTATTGACTTTTTCCTGGGCAAAATCTGCCCAAAATTCATGCAAGAATCAGTTCACTGGCTTTCTGCTTGGTTCCCTTTACATAGTTACATAATTTGTAAGACCAAAAAAAGACAGTCAGCCATCCAGATCAACCTATTGTGTTACAGTGTTTATCCAGAGAAAGACAAAAACCCCCATGAGGTAGAAGCCAATTGTCCTCATTTTAGGAAAAGAGATTCCTTCTCGACTCCAATCTGGCAATCAGAATAAATACCTGGATGACCCTTCTCCAGCATCCTAGTCACTAGAACTTGTTATATTATTACACTCTAGAAATGGTTCCAGACTCTTTTTGAACTCTGTTAGTGAATTCACCAGGACAAGTTCCTCTGGCAGAGTTCCACAGTCTCACTGCTTTAACAGTAAAGCATCCCTTTCTATGTTTATGTAGAAACTTTCCTTCCTCAAGATGTAGAGGATGCTTCCTTGTTCTAGATACAGTCCTGGGTATAAATAAATCTTGAGAGAGATCTCTATATTGGCCTTTAGTATATTTAAACATATTTATTATGTCTTTCCGAAGCCATCTTTTCTCTAAACTAAATAACCCTAATCTTGCTAATCTTTCTGGGTATTGCAGTCGCCCCATTCCTTTTATTATTTTTGTTGCCCGTCTTTGAACCTGTTCAAGCTCCACAATGTCTTTCCTGTGAACTGTGCCCAAAACTGTACACGATATTCCAAGTGTGGTCTGACCAGTGACTTGTATAATTGGAGAATAATGTTCTCATCATGTGCATCTATGCTCCTTTTAATACACCCCATGATCCTGTTTGCCTTGGCAGCTGCTGCCTGACGCTGACTTCTACAATTAAGTTTACTGTCCACCAGAATTCCCAAGTCCTTCTCCAGTCATTTTCCCAGCGTTTTTCCATTTAACATGTAGTCATGTAATGGATTTTTTCCTCCCCAGGTGCATAACCTTGCATTTATCAGTGTTAAATCTCATCTGCCATTTCTCTGCCCAGGCCTCCAACTTATCCAGATCCCTTTGTAATAACACATTATCCTCTATTGAGTTGATTACTTTAAAGAGCTTAGTATCATCTGCTAAGATTGATATTCTACTGTGTAATCCATGTGTAAGATCATAAATTAATATATTCAAGAGAATAGGGCCCAATATTGACCCCTGTGGGTACCACTAGTAACATGGATACAGAGGTTTTTTAGTTTTCCCTTTTTAAACCCTGAGATTATTAACTATTCCTACTCCCCCTCCCTCCACCACCTGATTTATTACTAATTGCCAGCTCTCTATCTTCACTATTTTGCAAGCTATGTGTAGTTTCCCTGCCCTCCAATCCCTAGTTTAAATACTTTTACAACTTCCTGGCCATTTTGTCCCCCAATACCACTGCATCCTCCTCATCTAGGTGCATCCTGTCCCTACCATAAAGTCTGTAGCCAAGACAGAAGTCAGCCCAGTCTTCTAAAAACCCAATAGTAAATTTTCAGACCGAAGACTGTGCAAGTTCCAAGCTTTTTGATTTTGGCATCCAGCCGGCAGAAAAACCGAGCAGTGTAGACTACTGGGCAGATTTTCTATTGAGATCTATGGGGGAAGGCAAATAGTTGAGTTTCAGATGGTTTCATAATCTGACTGAAAATCGTTGCAGTGTGGATATACCCCATCTCTGTTACAACCTGCACAATGACCACTTATGACTAAGAGCATCCTGCTTGAAGCCTCGCAATGGTGAACTACTGTTTATCAATTGTAAGGTGTTGTCTTGGTCTCATGATGTCAAAATGTGAACAGCATGATGAGGGGGATTTTTTAAATCCCAATCCAAATGAATCCCCTAAATTTATTTGGCAATTCAGGGATCAAAAACCTGTTGTGAAGTTTGGCATTAAAGGGGTTTTGCCACGAAGTAAAATTGACGTGGGAAGTTTGTAAATTAAATAATAAAATTTTCACCATTCATCATTATTAAAAATTCTGGACCGTTTGTCTAAACTGCTCATTTAGTGATCCAATGTTTACAGCTCGTCTCCAGGGGATACGACCGGGGCTGAGAGCTTCTCAGTCCTGGTCGCCCATGCTCAGACATCACCTCACCTCCCAGGCAGCTACTGAGTGTTCAAACCCCATGTGCTGTCACTCTACTCCCGTCCTCTGTACTCCTTAGTAATTAATCAAACAGTGTAAATAAAATAAAAAAAGAAACCTTAATCAGGTATGTACATTGATAAAGAGAAATAAAATCCACAGGTTTGGTTCCTGCAGGGATTTGAACCGAGGACCCTTGTGCCTGGAGGCAAAAGTTTTAACTCTGAGCTATTCACTGCTCTATACACAATTAGACCTTTCTTTAATTAAAGAGAGGAAAGGCCTGGTGATGTAATCCTTCTGGGTCACATGATATGCAATTCAATCACATCACACACGCTCCCTTCTGAGCACACATAGCTGAAGAGCAGGATACAGGAGGTATGAAATGAGATCGTGGCAAAACCCCTTTAAGCTCCTTGTCAGAGATCAGCAAGTTGTGCAAAAAGTAATGAGACATTGAACAGTTGGATATGTGTGTTCTAAAGTTAAGAGATGGTCTCATTTAGTTAATTTAAAAAAAGTTTCAAGAAATTTTCATCCTGACATGACATTCCTTGTTTCCCCAATACCAGACTCTGGGGATCACTCAGGTAACCAGTATACAAGTTAGATAATTATTGCAATTTCTACTTACCGTACATACTCAAATATAAGCCGAGTTTTTCAGCACAAAAAATGTGTTGAAAATGCTGTCCTCGGCTTATAGAACTCGCATCTGGTGCATCTGCATTTAGTGCATCTGTTTTATGAATCTACCTCAGTCTTGATTAATACTGTAAATGGCCATTCCATCTCCTTTAATCTGGTATATGGAATCTGGGATAATTTTGAACAATATGTAATTTGCATGTTAGCCGAACAAACAAGTGAGACTACTTTGCAAGGGCAAACAGAGCAGAAAATCAAAGCAAGAAGAAGTGATGAATGGTTTATGCTCTATATAATATCTTGTGTGCTACATACCTGAACAATGGGATTGATTTTGAATACCAGCTGCTGTGGAATCATCAAATACCAGGGGTCAGATATGTGTCCTCTTATCATTTTAGACGCTCAATTTGTTTTTATAACTGGAAAAAAGAACTATAATTTAAATAGATAATGTCAAAACAGTAAAAGTCCATTTTGAACGAAGAGTAATATGAAGATGCTGAATTTTCATTGCCTTTGTAACATTGAGCAATTATTTTTCCATATCTGCACCTGTTTTATGCACATAAATTAGAAAGCATTTTAAAGTATTTTTTAGTCTTCATGATAATAACAGCAGGGATGGGTTTTGGGAGTATCACAGAAAATGCAGATCTTCCTAAGAGTTCTGTGTATCATGTAAACCTACTATGTTGATGAGGATAGTTCCAGTGACGAGATAGACTGTACACCAGGTCTGCTCAACATATGTAAGCGGCCCACCACAGCATTTCTAACAGCCCTGAGAGGGGTGTGGCTTGTGCAAACCTCACCCCAAGTGGTCGATATCACCCAGTTCACGGTGGTCCAGCCCTCATGTCCTGCAATATTGTGTAGGTCTGCTATAGACTGTTAGTGTCATGAATATTACCAAAATTGGCCAAATTCACATAAAGTTGTCCAGTTTTGAAAGATAAACTGATATTAGAACCAAAAAAAGAGAAGCAAAAAGCTTTCCTTTATACTTTTTCTCACTGAAGGTTATGTTCTCTTTATAAGTCTAACCTGAACAGTGAGAACACAGGGTTTGGACACAATAGGTTTTTGCTTTGCAGTTTTATAATGCACCACCAAACCCACTACAAACATTGTGAGTGCGTCTATTATTATGAAGTGGCAATCTTAGAGCATGCTGAATTTTTGCTTAATTTTACTATGCCATAAAAACACACACAAAACACATCAGGGCCACCCTAGCCCCATCTATTAAATGGTTGATGTAATTCCCAAACAGGTTGTCCATCTAATTGTCAATAAAATGATAAACTTTTCTGTTTACTTAAGAAATTTGAAAAGTGACAAGAAAGGTGGACATGTTTTCCAAGGAAAAGTTAGATTAATTCAGTGAATAACATGAAAAAGGCGACCATGGCACAAATCTATGCCTGCTCATAGAAAGCAAAGATGTTTTTTTTTTTAGATGATAGACAGGTCACAATTTAGAGGTGTGCACCTACTCACTCCCAAAGGACCAGGCCTGAAAAGGTCTTAATTACCAGCTATATTTTTCAGTTATCGTAACTTTCTTTTTTTTAGTGACACTGCTATATAGGGCCTTTTTTGTATGTAGAAGTTGTAATTTTTTTGCTGTAGTTTGGGGATACATATAAATTATTAAGTAATTTAAAAATTAAAAAAAAAAAGTTTGCATGTGATTATAAAAGAAATGTTTTTCTGCATTTTTATACCATCTATATTTTACACTAAATAACCCCTTAAATTCTACTGGGTATTGTGATTGTGTGGATAATAGGTTTTTTTTGTGTGCTACAGTGCCTTGCGAAAGTATTCGGCCCTCTAGAACTTTTCAACCTTTTGCCACATTTCAGGCTTCAAACATAAAGATATAACATTTTAATTTCTTTGTGAAGAATCAACAACAAGTGGGACACACTTGTGAAGTGGAACGAAATTTATTGGATATTTTAAACTTTTGTAAAAATAAAAAACTGAAAAGTGGGGTGTGCAATACTTTGTAGCGCCACCTTTTGCTGCGATTAGAGCTGCACGTCGCTTGGGGTATGTCTCTATCAGTTGTGCACATCGAGAGACTGAAATTCTTGCCGATTCTTCCTTGGAAAACAGCTCGAGCTCAGTAAGGTTGGATGGAGAGCGTTTGTGAACAGCAGTTTTCGGCTCTTTCCACAGATTGGATTCAGGTCTGGACTTTGACTTGGCCATTCTGACACATGGATACGTTTATTTGTGAACCATTCTATTGTAGATTTGCTTTATGTTTGGGATCATTGTCTTGTTAGAAGATAAATCCCCGTCCCAGTCTCGGGTCTTTTGCAGACTCCAACAGGTTTTCTTCCAGAATGGTCCTGTATTTGGCTCCATCCATCTTCCCATCAATTTCATCACGTTTAACCATCTTCCCTGTCCCTGATGAAGAAAATCAGGCCCAAACCATGAAGCTACCACCACCATGTGTGACAGTGGGGATGGTGTGTTCAGGGTGATGAGCTGTGTTGCTTTTACACCAAGCATATCGTTTTGCATTGTGGACAAAAAGTTCGATTTTGGTTTCATCTGAGCAGAGCCCCTTCTTCCACATGTTTGGTGTCTCCCATGTGGCTTGTGGCAAACTTTAAACAAGACTTTTTATGGAAATCTTTGAGAAATGGCTTTCTTCTTGCCACTCTTCCATAAAGGCCAGATATGTGCAGTGTACAATTGATTGTTGTCCTATGGACAGACTCTTCCACCTCAGCTGTAGATCTCTGCAGTTCATCCAGAGTGATCATAGGCCTCTTGGCTGCATCTCTGAACAGTCTTTTCCTTGTTTGAGATGAAAGTTTAGAGGGACGGCCGGGTCTTGGTAGATTTGCAGTGGTCTGATACTCCTTCCATTCGCTTGCACAGTGCTCCTTGGAATGTTTAAAGTTTGGGAAATCTTTTTGTATCCAAATCCGGCTTTAAACTTCTCCACAACAGTATCGCGGACCTGCCTGGTGTGTTCCTTGGTCTTCATGATGCTCTCTGCACTTTAAACAGAACCCTGAGACTATCTCAGAGCAGGTGCATGTATAAGGAGACGTGATTACACACAGGTGGATTATATTTATCATCAATCATTTAAGACAACATTGGATCATTCAGAGATCCTCACTGAACTACGAGAGTGAGTTTGCTGCACTGAAAGTAAAGGGGCTGAATAATATTGCACGCCCCACTTTTCAGTTTTTTTTTACAAAAGTTTAAAATTGTCCAATAAATTTCGTTCCACTTCACAATTGTGTCCCACTTGTTGATTCTTCACAAAAAAATAAAAATTTGATATCTTTGTTTTGAAGCCTGAAATGTGGCAAAAGGTTAAAAACTTTAAGGGGCCGAATACTTTTGCAAGGCACTGTATGTATGTGCAATTATTATTATTATTTTTTATATATTAACCCCTTACTGCATCTGGACATACTGGTACGTCCTGGGGGCGGTAAGGGGCTATGTAGTGGGATCGCAGCGCAATCCCATTACATAGGTGGTGGGTTCTGGCTGCTAATTGCACCTGACACCTGCCGGTAACAGCTCAGAATGGAGCCGGCCGTGGCATCTAAATTAATGAGAAACAGTGCTGCGCACCATTCCTGCGGGTCCCTGATCGATTCACATGGCAGCTGGAAACACTGTGAAGGCTTCCATTGTTGCCATGCTTCCAATTTTACATCGTTTGTTAAATGCTATAGGCTGTATGAACAATCGTGCCCTTTAACGGTGAAGCACCCTAGAGGAACTCAATGATAAGGTAAAAAAAATGATAAATGTTTTAAAGTATAAAAAAATAAAAAATATAAAAAGTTTAAATCACCCCCTTTTGCCATTTTACAAAAAAAGAAAGTTACACCTATTTGGTATCGCCGCCTCCGTAAATGTCTGATCTAATAAAATATAACATAATTTATCTGGTACGCTAAACGCCGCTGAAGAAAAACAATTTCAGATGCTAAAGTTGCCTTTTTTCATGTTCCTTAACTCCTTAATGACCGCGCACCGTCTTATGACGTCGGCTGGCGCAGGTCGTTTATCTGCAGCGACGTCTTTTGGCGTAGCTGCAAACACCGGAGTTTGCGGCGCCCGGCGCCGCAGCTGCGCTGGGATCGGGGCTGTACTACCGCAGCGCAATCAAAGGGTTCCCCTGGTCTGTCGCGTTATCGTAACACCCAGTGACCTGACAGAGCCCTGGAAAGGCTGCACAGTCAGCCCTGGGGACCTAGAGTGGCCCCAGAGCTGTCTGTGTATGAAGCCAGTGACCCGGACACACTGTGTGCTGTCCAGATCACTGCCTGTGTAAAAGTGACACAGATTAGAATGTATTAGCATATATGAATATGCTAATACATTAATAAGTGTAAAAAAAAAAAAAAATTTAAAAAAATGTAACACAGTTCTCCCTTCATGGGAGTCAAAAAAAAAAAAAGTTTCCCGGTATATTGTATGGGGCAGTGAGTGACACCATTTGAAAGCACATCTTGTCCCACAAAATAAAAGCCCTCATATGTCTATGTAGATGAAAAAATAAAAAAAGTTATTGCTTTGGGAAGGCTGGGAGGAAAAAACAAATTGATGAAAAAAAAGGCTCCGTCAGAAAGGGGTTTAATATTTATTTTTGTTTTATTTATTTATTTTTACACACTTCTTAGTTATTAACATTTAATGTATGTTCACACGGCATGTTCAGTCCGTGTGAACATACGTTTTTAGATACGTGTTTGGAACCGTCCACAAATGGACCCAAACACGCATCTGATAAATAGCAATGTGATTTACATTGCTTTTAATATGAAACACGCGTTGTCTTTCGGATCCGTCTTTTGGATCCGTTCCAAGAATTGACATGTCAATCCTTGGTCCGAAAGACGCAGCAGGAGCCCTATTGTAAACTATAGGGTGCGATCCTGCTGCATCCAACACGCATCCAAACAAGCAGCTGCGTGTTGGATACATGTTGGATCCGATCGCCGCTGCCTTTTTGCATGCGGTCTTCGGATCCAACACTGATCCAAAATCGGATCCAAAAACGCCATGTGAATGGCCCCATATGGAGCATAGTGTGAAAGGACAGAGAAAGGTTGCTTGGAAGCTGGAAAACGTGAGACTGGCTACTTTCAAACCTGTGCCTATCTGAATATCTGTTCATCTCAATCTTTGCAGTGACACAAACATTATTTATCACATTGGTGCTATACAGAAGAATAGATGGGGAAATTGCTGCTCTAAACCCTGATAAAGGGGAAAAAAAAAATCAGTCGCTACAGCAGTCACATGCTGACCACAGTATTCGGACATCAACTACCCCCAGCCCCATGAGGTTTGCCAGACATTTACATTTCCGGGTAGGCTTCTGACATGTGCATGTATATACATCTCACTATCCATTGTGATTTTTTATTCTATTCTGTTCATGCTTTAACCATATCCTTTCCAATTTTTGATGAATTTCACATGTATTTAATATATTACTTCTTTGATGTAATGGCCCTGGCGGTGTTTTTCTTTTGGTTCATCTGTTGTATGTCCTTTTAATAGTATTTAATAAAAACTTCTTTGAATTTTAAGGATATATTGCTCCTAATCTTTTGGTCATAAAATGCATCTGGGCGTTGTCCGATAGCTATATGTGAGGAAGCTGTTTATTTTTATAAGCTTTGGCTGTGACTAGTGCTGGACTTTATTTGTTTCTAAATAATTAAAAATAATAAACCTATACTGTATATATGTATAGATAGATATCTCATGTGAATAGACAACTGAAACTAAAGAATAAATATATACATAATAGCATGCTTTTAAAAGTATTACCTTCAAAGATGTATAAACATGCACCAAAATAGAACATGGTATAAATGAACATATATACAGAACCATGTAAGGCAGGCATCCTCAAACTGTGGCCCTTCAGCTGTTGGGAAGCTACAACCCCCAGCATGCATTTATATAATCTATAACAGTGGGAATGATAGGAGTTGTAGTTTCCCAACAGCTGGAGGGCCGCAGTTTGAGGATGCCTGACGTAAGGTATCAAAGAAACAACACTGCATATGTGAACAGTACTTTGATGCCTAAATGCAAGTGCATATAAACAGTATGTCACATCATGAAGTACAAGTGCATGTGAAAAATATATAAATATTGCATTTTAAAGTGCATGAAATATGTTTGGTAACATGATACTGTACCAATATAATAAGAACTTTGGACTGCTGCAAGACCTTAAAGGGAATCTGTCATCCAAAAATATATATTTTTTAATTGATGAAATATTGTGTGTTCATGTTTAATTTTTCAAATTTTTTGTATATTTTTTTTCTTTCATTTAATTTGTGGTAAATATTAAAAAATGCTTTCCCACTCTTAGCCACCGGAGGGAGCACATCCAAGAAAAAAAAAAAATCTTTGTTCATGTACAAAGAGCATGTAATACAGCTTGCTGTAATTGTGGGCTGTTCTGGTGGTGACCTCACATGCCTCCCCCTCCCCTTGTCTCTGTGCATAAGGAGGTAGATGTGGATTGTAGACTCTGTAGCCACTGAATCACCATTTTGTTGGTGACTGAGGACACCATACAAAGCTTCTGTGTATCCATAGCTGAAAAAGTAATAACCAGTGAAATTGTGATTAAATTTAGGGTCTGTTCACACGGCGTGTTGAGTTCGTGTTACATACGATTTTTGGGTATGTGTTTGGATCCCTCTGTCAGTCCCCAAACGGATCCAAACACGCATCGGATAAATAGCGATGTGATTTTACATTGCTGTTTGTTAGAAACGCACATCGGCGTCAGGGCTGTGGATTCGGAGTCGGTGCCTATTTTGCAAGAGTCGGAGTCGTCATAAAATGGACCGACTCCCAAAATATATAATTAGTTGGTCCAGTTAGTTCGATGCAGTGCAAAGAGCAAGAGGAATTGGGTCCGGCCAGTGCTGCTGCTCCCATATCTTCAGCCTTGTCACATGAGGAGTGTAATTGATGACATGGAACAGGCAAAGCACTGCCCCCAGGGGAAAAGATTCCGCTCCATGGCAAACAGATTTCAGCAAAATGTTTCACCTGCTTTCAAAGATGTAGAAGAGTTCAACCATTCATCAAAACTGACTGTGGCTGAGTCAATTCTTGTTAGAGATGTTGCCCCTGTGGTCACCGCTTTGCCCCCAACCCAAGTTAGTGGAGAGAGGCTGTTCTCTAGCCTGGAAATAATGAGGTCAGATGTGAGGTCATGTATGCAGAATCTAATGAAGGCAATACTATTTCTCAGAACAAATTTAGAGACACTACAAATGTTCCTGCAGTTTTGCATATTTAAATTTTTTTAGTGTTCTAAAGTTATATCCAATAAATATATTTTACACTGACAAGCAAGATGGTAACATTGTTTTGAACTAGTGACTTTCAGGCTCCATATCATTCCATCCACTACAGCCTTGTACAGGAGGCTATTATAATTTTATATACTTACCTATCTTATACATAAATTTGACTTGCAAGTATTTAGCATCTGCTTAGTTCTGCAGATTCTTTCCTGTAACTGCATTGTTACTGTTTTGCTCCTAAAAATCAAAATGTTAATTTTTATTATTTTTTTAGTATTTGGGAAATCCAACTTTGGTTTTCAATACTGCCTGAATTCTTCTGGGCTCGGAATAAGTTTCAAGCAGGTCTTAACTAAAATCTGATCCCAGGTCTCTTCCAACTTTCCCCAATGTTGGTGCAGACTGGATTTGGATACAAATACAGCTTTTTCTTCAACTTACCCACAATTTGTTAAAAAGATCAAAACATTGTTACCATATTGCTTGTCAGTGTCTGTTCTACCTAAATAGCTTGATTTATTTTATCATAAGGCGATAAACAGCCTGATGTTACAATTTTACTACAGTAAAGTTATAACTTAAGCATGCGCCGTGTATGAGGGAGTCATGAGGTGTGGGAAATTGAGGAGTCTGAGTCGGGGCTTTGGCTTGCCGCCGCCACCGTCCTGATCCGCGTTCACACAAGTGATCGGCGATGTGTGTCTCATTGTGTCTTTCGGATCCTTTCCAAGTATTGTCATGTCAATTCTTGGCCCGAAGGACGCAGCAGGAACCCTTTAATAAACAATAGTGTGCGATCCTGCTGCAGCCAACATGCAGCTGCATGTTTGGATACGTTTTGCATCCGAAAGACGCAATGAGACACGTATCAGCGATCACTCGTCTGAACGCTGATACTTGTTTCATATTAAAAGCAATGTAAATCACATTTCTATTTTCGAGTTTGGGTCAGTTTGGGGACCGACAGATGGATCCAAACTCGCAGCTAAAAGCGTATGGAAACACGGACTATATGTAATGTTGTAGTCGTCTTACGGATTTTGACGCTGATAAAGTTATCTCACTTTTGTTGGCAAAAATATGTTTTTAATGGATTTTGGTGATAATAAAAGGTATCTCGCTTATGACGCTAAACATTTTTTTTTTAAATGATTCCAGCGCCAAAATCCGTAAAAAAAATAAAAAAAAAGATTTTAGCGGCAGAATCTGTTTAAAAAAAAAAAAAAGTATTTTTAGCTATAAAAGTGAGAACTTTAATAGCATCCAAATCCATAAAAAGTATTTTAGCGTCAGAAGCAAGAGAACTATACTAGCGGCAAAATCTGTAAGGAAAAGGGTTTTTAGCTTCAAAATTCATTTAAAAAAATGGATTTTTCGCGTCAAAAGCGCGAGAACTTTTAGTGGCAAAATCCATAACGACCCGGATTTTAGCGGCGATATCCGTAAGGAACCGGATTTTAGCGGCGATATCTGTAAAGAACCGGATTTTAGCGGCGATATCCGTAAAGAACCGGATTTTAGCGGCGATATCCGGAAAGAACCGGATTTTAGCGGCGATATCCGGAAAGAACCGGATTTTAGCGCCGATATCCGTAAAGAACCGGATTTTAGCGCCGATATCCGTAAATAACTGGATTTTAGCGCCGATATCCGTAAAGAAACAGATTTTCATCGGCAGAACCAAGAGAACTTTATTAGCAGCAAAATCCGTAAGGAAATGGATTTTAGCGGCAAAATGCTTAAAAAAAGTATTTTTTGCGTCTGAAGCGAGATAACTTTATTACCGCCAAAAAAAGTATTTTATCCCCAAAATCCATAAAGAAATGTATTTTCAGCGTCAAAAGCAAGAGAACTTTATCAGTGCCAAAATCCGTAAAGGACCGGATTTTAGCGGCGATATCCGGAAAGAACCGGATTTTAGCGGCGATATCCGGAAAGAAACGGATTTTCAACGGCAGAACCAAGAGAACTTTATTAGCAGCAAAATCCGTAAGGAAACGGATTTTAGCGGCAAAATGCTTAAAAAAAAGTGTTTTTAGCGTCTGAAGCGAGATAACGATTACCGGCAAAAAAAGTATTTTATCCCCAAAATCCATAAAAAAATGTATTTTCAGCGTCAAAAGCGAGAGAACTTTATTACCGCCCAAAAAAGTATTTTATCCCCAAAATCCATAAAGAAATGTATTTTCAGCGTCAAAAGCAAGAGAACTTTATCAGTGCCAAAATCCGTAAAGAACCGGATTTTAGCGGCGATATCCGGAAAGAACCGGATTTTAGCGGCGATATCCGTAAAGAACCGGATTTTAGCGGCGATATCCGTAAAGAACAGGATTTTAGCGGCGATATCCGTAAAGAACAGGATTTTAGCGGCAAAATCCGTAAAGAAACGGATTTTAGCGGCAAAAATACGTCAGAAACAGATTTTAGCGGCACAATACATAAAAAAAAGGATTTTTAGCGTCTGAAGCAAGATAACTCTATTAGCGACAAAATCTGTAAAGAAAAATATTTTGGCGCCAAAATCCGTAAAGAAACTTATTTTCAATGACTGAACCAAGATAACTTTAATAGCGGCAAAATCCGTAAGGAAACGGATTTTAGCGGAAAAAAG
>JAODAL010068367.1:0-16839 GCA_025379985.1 Phyllomedusa bahiana
AGCTGCAATTTTAAAACACTGCTCCCCTACCCATCCCTAGGGTCAAACACTAACCCATTTCCTCTTCAACAGCCCAAAGGGGTTTTAAAAGCGTTAAACTTTAAAATCATGGCTATCCCTTCTTGGGCGCATACAAAAACCCAAAACCCCTTTTTAAAAATTTTTAAAACCTTTAATAAAAAAAGGGTACAGTGATTACAGAAAAACAAAAAAAAGGGGGAAATAAAAGGAAATTTACAGTTATAAAATAAAAAGGGAAATTTTTAGAAAACCCTCTTAAAATATAGAATATCTTCTTTGGGGTCCAAAAGGGGGGAAAAAAATTTGCAGCTCAGCGGGTTCGCAGCTCCCCATGCTGTAAACCCCTTGTTTTCAAACCTAAAAACCTTTTTTTCCCAAAAACCTGAACAACCTTTTCGGGTTTTGCAATAGCTCCCAAAACAGTTTTTGGGGTGATTTTTTTTTCCCTGACTTGCTAATTGGGTGAAAAAAAAAGGGGTTTACAAGAAGGAGTATCTAATTGTACTAAATCCCTTTTAATTTGCCCCAAATTGTAGTGGGGTGTTTAAGGGGGAGGCGGATTTAAAGGTTTAAACATGGATAGATAGTCGGCCATCCTTTCAAGTAAAAAAACCCCGGGACGCATTTTAAAAAGGCGCAATTTGAAAAAATAACCGGACCCCCCCCCCTAAATAAAGGGAGGCTTGGGGGTTTTTAAGCCCAAAGATTTAAATGATGCTTGAATAAGCTAAAATTTTTTGTAAACATTGGATCATACAAAACTGTTTTGGGTGGTGGGGGGGGCATGCATAAACAATCTTTTAGTCACTGAGATAAAATTGTACTTAACACCTCCCTTTTACCCATATACAAAACACATGTTTTTATGTTTTTTCTGTCCCCCTATCTTAAATTTACAAGTACAACCACTTTAAGGAATTTACACATAGGATTTACATTTCCCAAAAGGAAAAATGCTTTCCCGGGTTTTGTGAAAAGTAAAAAAAGTAACAATATCCCAAAAATAAAACCTGCCCTGTAATGGAAAAAGGTGTATGTGGGAAATCCACAAACGTACTTTTTTTTTTCAAAGGGTTTCCCACCAAAAATAAGTAAAAAAAGTAACTTTTTGGGCACAGAGACCCAATACCCAAAAATTTAAAAAAAATGCTGGTTCAGGAACAGTGTGTAGATGAAAAACACACACACACTTTTTTTTTTTAAAAAGGTTTTTTCCCCCAAAGAAACCTATAAAATCAAATTTTTGGAAACAGAGGCAATCTATTTGTTGCTGCAGAAAGATCTAAAAAACAAAGAGAGACAGGGAAAAGTGGAAACTATGCCCTCCCCCTTCCCCCTCCATCACTTTTGGGGGGCCCCTGCGGTTTGCAGAGGGTCTAATCCCTTTTTCCCAAATTAAAAAAATATAAACCACAATGGTCAGGGGGTGAAAAAGGGCCGTTTTCCTGCCCTGACCCATTTTGGGGGCATCTTTCAAAACTGGCAAGGATGGGGGCAAAAGGTTTTTTTCACCTGCCTCCACTCTCTATGGCTCAACCCCCTGAGGTCCGCACCCTCCCTCATCGGGCCCCCTAAAACCACTTCATCCTTCAAAAAGGCTTTAAACTTCCCGGGCCCAATCGCTGGAGCATGTGAAGGTTGGGCCAGCGTTTTGCCATGTCAAATAATAGAGGGTAAAACGGGGGAGGCCCAGCTAAAAGTTTCCCAACGCCCCAAAGTCCTGCTGAAACAGAGTGTGAAGGGTGGGAAAATGGGAGCAAAACCCCTCGGGGCCTTCCTCACAAGATAGTCAAAAACCCCCGGCGTGTTTGAAAAATTTTTTCTGCAAAACCCCGGGTTTTTAAATAAATGTCCCCAAGGAAAGGGGATGTATTTAAGTTCAAATGATTTTAAAGGGGCAGCAAGGAAATTTTTCCCGTTTCGCATCCCACCCTTGCCTGGCGCCAGGGTTTCCCTTACCACCCAAAACGGTCAGCCCCTCAGGGGAAGCAGGCCCCCATCCACAATTTTCTTTGACCTGTTTTGAAACGGTCCCCAAACACATTAATTTTCAAAACGGCCCGGGGGTTTCTTTTGGCAAGGGGATGCTACCTGTGGAGGTTTTTGGGGAAACAAAACCTGCACCATCCCCAGAAATGGGGAAAAGTGCTACCGACCCGAAAATCCACCATCATCACCAAGAAAACTGCCCATCCACAAAACTCCCCCAGTGACAGTCAGTGAGATGTAATGCCCCTTTAACGGAGCTAAAAATCCATCTGCCCTGTATGAGATGGACTTTGGGGGGACACACCGTTTTGGAATTTTTTTTCCTTGGGCACGTACGGGCCCCAAAAGGGCAGGGACACCATTTTCGGGAAAATTAAATGCCTGCACAGCATCTAAAATTTTGGGGGGGCATGCCGGGCCCCATGAAAAGGTGGCCCCATCTGTGTCCACCCGGGCCCAGAAAGGAAAACTTCCCAAGGCCAAAAACCTGGCAATGCCGTCATTCGGGGCTTTTTGTGTTTTTGGGTGGGGGGTTTTTTGGGGTGAAAGATTTTTTATTTCCCACACCTGTAAAACAAGACTATTTGCCAGACGGGCCACTGTACGCCGTGCAGGTAAAACCCTAGTGGAAAGAAAAAGGTAGGGCGTGTCTCTGGGGGGGCTTGAGAATCGCCCCGACAATATCGGGACGGGGGAGGGTTTGGCTTGCTCATGCTGCTCGGGGGCCCCTTTGGTTGAAAGGGGGACCTCTTGGTCTTGGAAGGGGTGGGGGGGAAAAAAGACAGAAGAAGTCACAGTGTTTGTAACCTAGGACCTGGGTGGCCTTTTTTTCTGAAATTTAACTCCTCCCCATAAATTTAAAATGCTTTTAGATCAAATGCCGTTCATGTTCTGGTTGAACTCTTTAGTTCTTTCCTCTTAAAACACGTTGAGGGGCAAAGGGGGCCCAATATGCCGCCGGCCCGGGGGGCGAATCTGAGGATTGATGAAAAAGGCCCAGGCTTCACAGTCCTGGCCTCTTCGACCCCGGAAAAAACTAGTAGCAGTGTTCCCCCGCCACCCCTGAAACCCGGGGGCTTTTTGGGTTTTAAAATTCCAGCAAACCAACTTGTGCGACCGTCCCCCTTCCCCCTTTTGAGGGCCCAAACCCCCCCTGGGAACACCCCCTTTATTCCCTCCTCCACCCGACGAGGGGCTTGTGGCAACTGGGTGCGAAAAACCACATTTGGGTCCGCAATGTCCTCACAACATCACAGGGACTTTTCCCCTTCCGACCGTCTTTTAACCTCAAGTTGCAGGTAAAAAGCCACAGGGACGCGAGGGATTTCTGAACCCATCGGGGTTTCTGTCGACTGACCAACCTTTCACCTCCTCTGAGGGCATCAGCGATTGGGGATCAGACGAACAAAAATCAACCTCCTTTTGGGCCCCTTTATCTTTTAAAGGTTTTCTGACTCCAAAAAAAATTTTGTCCCTCCAAAAAAATTTTATAAAAAAAATATGGGGTTTTATGGAGCCCAAACTGTACATTGGTTTGACATTTGGGACGGGGTTTGCCCTTTAGGTTTGGAAATGATGAAGATGGGTGACATTTGTGGCCAGGGCGAGAGGACGAGGAAAGGGAAAACAGTTGATTCAGGGTTGTGTTAACCACGGAAAAAGATTGGCGACGCTCTTTAGGGACTGAGATTCCAGGGAACCGACCAAAAACCCATGAAAGGCCTGAGGGCCCTGCAACTAAAAAGGGGCTTGCTTTTGTTGTTGTTCCCCGAGCACGGAAAAAGGGGGGGGCCCCCTTTTTCTCATAAACCCTAGCTCCACATCCTACACCCCTCCTTTCTCATTTACCAGCCCCTAGTGAAATTTTTGTCTTATTTGGGAAACTAAGGATTTTAAAACAAATTTTTTTTATGGCATATCTGTGAAAATTTTTGGGCCTTATGGAAGAACCCTGACACCAAATCAACCCGTGTTCTGAAAACCTAACTTTTTCAAAAACCAACTTGGGGAAATTTAAAAAAGAACTTTTCTAAAGGAAAATCTGTGAAATATTGGGCTTAAAGGAAAACCCTGACAAACCCAAAACAAAAAGGTGTTTTTGAATGCCTATACTTTCAACTGGCCAAATAGGATTTAAAAAAAAAAAATTTTATGGAATATCTATGAAATATGGTCATTTTGGAAGAAAACCCCGACACCCAAATTTAAAAAAGGGGCATGTATTTTTTGCAGCTAATGAGATGACCCCCCCCCCCCCCCAGTGGTGACGTTTTGACACTCCTCTTTGCTTTTCCGACCCGGCTCCTGCCAAAAGGGACAGGAAGCGCAAAAAAGCTCAATCTAAATGCTTTTTTCCCTTTTTTTTAAAACGATTTTGGGGGGGGAAAAAAAAAAATCGAAAAAAGATTGAGAAAAAAGTTTAAAAAATTGGGCTCGAATTTTTAAATTTCTCGATTTAAAATTTTTTCAACACAAATAAAAAGGAACCTGCTTTTTTAAAAACAAGTAACCCATTTTAAAATTTTTAGGGGTGTAAAAATCTCAAAAAGAATAAATCCCCTTGAAAAACTTGTATTTTCAGCTTTTTCATGTTGTTACTAGGTTGAGCGATTAAAGTTTTCCCCTCACCCCGGTCGATAAATCGAAAGTCCCACCATCAACGACAAGAAAGTCGATATTTGATAGGAGATTAGAGCCCTGGGCCAAATTTAAAATCTATGGGAGAGCAACCAAAAACCTTCATTCAAACCCCCCCCAAAAAAGGGGTTGGGGAACTGGAATTAAAAATCCACAACATTTTAAAAAGGGAAAACGTGCTACACTTTGGGCAAAAACACTTAGGTTATAAAAGGGCCACAGAAAAAAATCACACACCATTTCCCTATCCCTGCTTGGGGGAAAAAGCATGACCCTTAAAAAACCCGCCCCCCACCCACAAAATTTAAAAAATGCCAGAAGGCAGTAAGATTTGGGAAACCTCATTTTACTTGAACTGGGCATTTTAATAACCCTTCCTGGAACGCAGCATGAGCCCCCCAAACCCCGCATGACAACCCCCAAATTTTAAAAATGAAAAGGAAAAAAGGAAATCCTTTTAACCACCATTTTAGTTGAACTGGGCATTGACTAAACATATCCGGGGGCCCCAGCAAAACCCCAAACCTTTCATGACACCCCCGATTCAAAAATGCCCCGGGGAAAGGGGTCCCTTTTAAAACCACCATTTTTGTTGAAATGACATTGACTATATCTGTCCCCTTTCCGCCCGAATGACCCTTTTAAACCTGTCTGCCACAGATTAAAAAAAATGCCGGGGAAAAGGGGTCCCCTTTAACCCCCAAATTTTTGTTGAAAATGGAAAATTTTACTAAACCGCCTTTGGGCCGCAGATGACCATTAAACCCTTTTGACCCCCAAAATTTAAAAAAGGGCCGGGGAAAAGGGGGTCTTTTGAACAACCATTTTTTGTTAACTGGACAAATTAAATATATCTTGGGCCTGAACCGCAAAAAAAGACCATTAAACCTGCAGACCCCCCCAATTAAAAAAATCGCGGAAAATAAATCTTTCCAAACCCAATTTTGTTTACTGGACATATACGTCCCTGTTCCCCCGGGTACCCCTTCCCCCCGGAAGAGGGGGCCCAAAAAACCCAAATTTACTTCACTTTGGAAAAAAAATGGTGATTAAAGGGTCCGTTCCACCCAGGTTCCCTTTTTTAAATTTGGGATTTCTTTTTTTTCATTTTACTCAAAAGGCTGGAGGGAAATTTTTCTCTGTACTTTGTTTTTCCCGTCCATGGGCCCCTACTGGGTCCATCTCCCAAAGCCCTGAATAACCTAACTAGTCAAGTTTTCCTGTACCCCCCCCTTGGAAAAATTTTAGAGGAATTTTTTTTCCAGTAATTGTGACAAGCAAAGGTTTTTTTTTAGTTTTTTAATTTTTTTTTTTAAAAACCCCATTTTTAAAATAGGATGGAAAACCCAACCCGCCCTTTTTTTCCTTTTTTTTAATTGTATTAAAAAGGGTTTTTCTCAAAACAAAGGGTTGGGCACTAAGGTTAAAAAAATCTTGCAAAAACAATTCCCTTTTTTTCAATATGTGGGCCCCTTAACTTGTCCTACCTTTTTTCCTGTTTCTGACACACCATCACCCTTGAGCCACTCTTGACCAATTGTGGAAGAACAAATGTCTGTTAGAAAAACATATTTTTTGTTTTAAATAGGACCTGTAGTAGAGCTGCATTTCAAAAGAAAAATGCCCCCCAAAAATTCAAAGCATTACCTTGAGCCACTTTGGACAATGTGAAGAACTAATGTCTGTTAAAACAACATTTTTATTTTAATAGGACCTGTAAGTATGCTGCATCAAAGCAAAATAGCCCTCCAAAAATCAAGCTGACCTATGAGTGCACTTTTGGAATTTGTGAAGAACAAATGATCCTGTTAGATAACAACATTTTTTTTATAATAGGACCCGTAGTATTGCGCATTTCAAATCACATGACCCAAAAAATTATAAAAATGAATTCTCACCACTGTTAAAAATTGTGAGAGCTGGGAGAAAATGTGGCCACTTAGAACGCCATTTATGGTTCGCAAAAGACAATGATATAGCTGTATCTCACAGCTCTACCCCAAAAAATTTAAATATGACTTCTCAGCCACTATTAAAAATTGTGAGGGAGAAATGCCACTTAAAAGCCACATTTCTGTTCCAAAAGACATAATTATAGCTGCATCTCACAGCAACATGACCTCAAAACCAGTGACAATTGCGCAAAACTTCTAAAGATAAAGTGAGTAAAGGCATACGTTGTTGTCATGAAAACCTTGCTGTCTTTACAGTCTCCTCACGCAAAACCAGCAAAATGACGTTGGAAAAGAGCATAAACATTGGCAGTAAAAATGATCATTTTAAAAACAAACTTTTTATCAAGAGGACCATTTCTGTTTGAAGAGGAAGTGGTGAAGTAGACCGCACCTAATCTGTGACCTCGGCAATTGGGACCCTACAACATCATTAGAAATCCATGCCATGATTTCGATAATGATTGAAAGTCCCAAAAACGATCCACATTATCTGTTGAAGCCGAATGCGTTTGTCTGTAATGACTCCTCCCAACTGTGCTGAAGGTCCGCTCAGATAGACAGCTGCTGGCGTGGGCAGACAACACCTCTATGGCGTGGCGAGTGAGCATGGGCCATTCGTGTCCCCATTTTAGGATACCAGAATCTATTGGGTCCGGAACACAATACAAATACATCGGTGTTGAGACACAAGATAGTCGGCACATGACCTTAACTGGTTCTGTGCTTGGATGTGTGCCCTGCATTGCATGCTTGGTGCGGTGGTAAACATAGATTGCCAGAGGTCACCCATTAGGCTTCTGCCACCTTGCCTGCTGCTGTCTGCATCGCACTATGGCTACTTGGCACTCTACTGCTGACGACGTCGCAGATGTTGTTCCACCGTGACATTTGGGTACGTGAAGCATTACGCAACAGATGTCTCCAGTTGAACAATCAGCAAGGTCTGCCATTTCCTGCATTTAACTCCTCTATGTGGGTGGGTGGTAGGAAATGCTGAGATTTGTTTGTACCGGCGAATCCAGGAGGTGGCCACCCCAGTAACTGTTGTTACATTTGATGCCTTAATGCGAGGATCATCGTTGGCGGAAATGGAGCATCCAAGTCAAAAACCTCCATGTGAAGATGGAGCCTTGATTGCCCAAGCCACAGGTTTTGAGGGGCACTAGCAAACTGATCTTCTCATCACCTCCTCACGCCTCAAATTCGCACCAACCTCTTCCAAGAAGGGACGTCGTAACATCGTTCTAGAAATACCTCCTTCCTCCTCCTCCTCCGCTGCCTCCCCGCACAGCTTCAACACAGCCCTGACTGCCTGAGATATGCAACCCGAAGCTGAGCAGCACCTTGGCACTAGCTCTGGACCCCGAACCACTGGCCTAATGAGGTCCCGAGTCCGCACCGCTGCTTGGTCAGGCCATGTGTCAAACTCCGTACTGCGTAATGGCATTGCGCGGCTGCACAATCGCTGAGCATGTGGGAGGGTGGAATTCCAGCGTGTTCCCCACGTCAACAATGAGACGGTTGATGGGAGGCCGACTGACCTGCAACGCAAGCCAGGTGGACGAAGCAGGGTGCGAACGGTCGGAAGTGCGAACTTAACTTCGAGCCTCCTCAGCAGCAGTCCAGATCCCGGTATCTCTTTAGAAATTTCTGACGACAAGGGTTCATGACAAGCCAGCAAGGATGTGCTTCCACCCTACCGATCTTAAGGGTGGCAGCAGATTTCGCCCATTATCGCACCCCACCTTGCCTGGCACCAGGTTCTTGCCCCCAGCCAGCGCTCGGTCTCATTGCGGAAGCCGTCCACAAGCTCCTGACCTTTGTGTGGACGTCTCCAAGACAGATTAATTTCAACACGGCCTGGTTTCTCTGGCCACGTGAGGCCACAGAGACCTTGGGGAAAGAAACACCTGCACCATCCTGCGTTTTTTAAGACGTGCGCCGAGCCCTGAAGGCCATCCGTCACCCCCAGAGACATCCACCAGCCTCACATAGTGAGCTGTCACAGAGATATAGCGGCCTTGGCCGTGCTTACTAGTCATGTGTTCGGTGGTCAGTATGGACTTTCCGGCCACAGAAGCAGACAACCGCGCTTGAAATTTTAGATGACACGGGGGGGGGGGGGGGGGGGGGGGGGGGGGGGGGGGGGGGGGGGGGGCTGCCAGGGCGGGGACGGCCTTTTCTAGCAAAGAAATGCCTGCTCGGCATCTGGTAAATGGAGCAACAAGGCCATGACGTGGCGGAACCCATCTGTGTCCACCAGAAACGGAAGGCAACATTTCCAAGCCAAAAGCCTGGCATGCCGACATTCAGGCTTTTGGCTTTTTGGGATGGTTGGGTTAAAGTGTTTTTCTGCTCCAAACCTGGAAGACAGAAGGCTGGCTGCTAGACTGCCCTGTACGGTGTGCAGGTCGTCAAACTGGCGGGAAGAAGGGGTAGGATGGGTCTTTGCTGGGGCTGGTGGTACTCTGGAACGATGGTTGAGAGCTGAAGCGGGGCTGGATCCCGAGCATGAACTCTTTGAGAGACATGGCAGCTGAGGAACCTTGGTGGTGGCATGGGAGGAGGAGGCGAGACAGAGGGTGTGCAGTGGTGGAGGCCGTCGTCGGTCTCCCTTTTTTGGCCAGTGTTCCCACCATTTCAACTCATGCTTTCGCTCATGTGCTATAACATGGTTGGTGTGTTAACCACCTACGGTTCTTTTTGCCTCTGCTTATGCGTTTACGTAACAAAGCGGCATATGACCTCGCGGGTGAATCAAGGCTGGCTCAAGAGAAGGCCCAGGCTTGAGAGGTCCTGGATTCTTTTTTTTGCGCGAATATAAGCGAGAGCCGGGTTTGCGCTGACCGTGGCTGCGAATCATATCAGCGGACTTCCTTTCTGCGACCGCCCCCACATCCCGTTTTTGGCGGGACCCATAATTGAACACTACCCCATCGTCTTCCTCCTCGTCCAGCGATGAAGGCGCATCGCAAGCAAATTCTCGGAAAAAGACCACGATGGAAACCCAAGTCGTCTCACATCAAAAACACGGGTTTATTTTCTCTCCTGACATTCTGCATCCGGGAGCTGCGGGCTACAAGCAAGAGGGATGAAAGGGCGTTGCCGCCCGCCGGGAATTTTGCCGATTGACCGGTTCCTTTCCTCCTCTGATGGCATCATAACGGGCGTCAGCAACAAAATCACCCTTGATCTTTTAACATCCCTTTCTACCCCAACCGCATTTGTCACAAAGAGTCTTCAGACAATGGATTACCACAGTGGGGGGTACCGAGTTGACTTTGGGCTTTTCATTTTGGGAGGGATGCTGATGGCGAGAGACTTTTTGGGGGCCGGACTGGGAGGACGGGGAGGTAAGACGCGGTCAGGTTCATTAACCACAAAGGGACAGATTGGGACGCTGTTCATTATGAGATTCACAGGCCCTACCCAGCGAACAGGCCGACGGTCCTGCAACGACGACCCGCTGGCATGCGGTTGTGCCACACTAAGGGAACCTTCCCCCTTCTACTCTACCTCCATTTTCTACCCCCCTCTTTGCTCGTTTTACCACCGAATTTTCACTCCATGTTCAGAAATATAAAAATTTGAGAAGTATGGAATATTTTTTTGAAAGTCTTTTATTAAAAAAGGGAAAAATCACAGCTATTCTAAATCCCCCTAATCAAAAAAAAATTTGCTGGATTAAAAATTTTAACTGAAGGGCCACAACAACTGGACTGGGCAAAAGTGCAAAAAACACGTATCTAAAATGTTTTCGTAAAAAACAAGGTTTTTTTGGGCACCTTTCAATTCACCTTGGTGACTATAAAATTGCTGGTTTAAAAATTAAGTGCAAGCGCCCAATGAACAAAGCTGTAGTGCCCCAAAAAGTAAAAAAAACCGTATTTTTTATGTTTTCGTATAATACAAGATTTTTTGGCCCCTTCAATTCACCTGGGGTGATATAAAATTTGTTTTTTCCCATTAAAAGTGCAAGCTCCTCAAGAACAAAGCTGTAGTGCGCCAAAGTCAAAAACCGTATCTTATGTATTCGTAAAAATAAAATATTTTTGGCACCTTTCAATTCACCTGTGGTGACATAAAATTCTGGTTTTCAAAATTAAAGCAAGGTGTCTATCAAAAAATCTGGACGGGGCAAAAGTGAAAAAAACACTACTTTTATGTATTCGTATAATACAAGATATTTTTGGCACCTTTCAATTCACCTGTGGTGACTAAAAATTGCTGGTTTTCAAATTTAGTGCAAGGTGGGAAAAAAATTTCAAAAAGGTGAATGGGGCACAATTGAAAATGAAAAACCTACTGAAATGTATACGATAAAAAAGTGGTTTTTTGCACCTAACAAAAGACCTGCAGTTACTAAAAAGGATTTATCCAAAATATAATTCGGGCTCCCCAAATCCGGAAAAAATTTTCAATAGAAAACTTTAATAATAAAGCTTTTTGCAGTGCAATGCCCAAAAAGTCTTGGGAACTATCCTTTTTTCTTTATAGAGCTGTCTTTTTCGCCCGGGGGCCCCCCCCCCCCTTTCCCCCCCCCTGACTTTTCAGCGGGAGATGCTCCTTTTAAAATTCTCTAGCTAACTACATTAAATCTTTCCCAACCAATCTAACAAATTGTAAGGATCACAGCTAATAATAAAAGTTTCTTTTTGAAAAAAGAATAATTTCCTGAGCTTTTTGGACACACCAGACGCCTTCCTACTGCATGAGACGCGAGAGACACTTTAGGCTGAACAGGAAGGCGTTCTATGTAAAACGAGGTCAAAAAGATTTTTTCCAGCCCAACGAAAACCATACACACCCCGTCCATGAGTCGACACACATCTCACCCGCTAAAACTGTAAACTATTTTGCTGCCGCCAAAAAAACAAAGCCGGAAAAAGGGGCAAACTAATAGATGATCACAATTTTTTAAACCCAAATTATCGCATGACTAAAAAATCAAACACCATAAAAAAAGTGGATTTCAACTTTGTCGATAATAATCGCTCAACACTAGTTGTTACACAATAAAACACAAAAATGGTGAATACATTTTATTGACACTGCATATTTTAAAATTTTTTTTAGAGCAAATTGCACCTGTTTCAGATTCTCATCTTTAGCATTTTTAAAGGTACTCAAAAGTTTTCTCTAAAAATTGCAAAAAAGTGTGACATTCTCCTGTACTGCAAATATGTTCAAACAAACATGAAAGTTTGTATTTTGTTACTCAAAAAAAGGGGACACACTATCATTTTAATTTGTACCAAATTCATGCTTTGAGAGAAGGCCAGCATGTGCGATGGTGAGTTTTGTGAAACCGTTTTCCCAAATTTCTGGGGAATGATTACAATGTTTTCTAGATTTGTGTTTTTCCCCGAAATTCAAACATTCCCATCCCACTGTGCTAGAATAATTTATTTTTGGCATGCTGAAGCTTAAGCTTTCTGTTACTGAATTAGCCACGATTTTGTTTTTTTTTTTTTTTAGCCAAAGAGGGAAAAAATTTGAAATTCCTTTTGGCTTTCTAATCCTCCTATTAATCTTCGCAATTTAAAAATTTTTTTTTTTAAAACACTTTGGGGGACATGCCCCTTAGGGTTGCGCCATTTTTTTTGGGGTATTTTGCGGCAAAAATTTTTTGAGCCCTATTCTCAAAATTTAAAAGAATTGGTACACAAAACTAGCCAATTTCTGCCAAGCAACACATTTCAATCCCTAAATAGGCACATCAAAATACTATGCAAGGTATACCAGATGCCAGAATTTTGACAGGTGCATTGTACACTCATTTAACGCATCTTAAAACTGGCATGGCAGCGCCTCTTTTCTGACATGATGTCCTTAATTTATGTATTGGTTAAAATCCCCAAAAATACAAAAAAGCTCACATTTCTGCTTTTTGATTCAGAGATTTTGCAAACAAAGTTATTTTTTTACAAAAAAGGAATAAGGGTGGCAGAAGAAAAAGTGCGCCAGATTCTGGCATCTTTTTACCCGTATCTGGGAAAACCCCCTTTCGCTACAATTTTAAAAGGCTCGCAGCATTATCAGGAAATGGAAGGGGGACACTAGAACCCCTAGAAAGCATAGATTATATATAAATTGTCAGGCTTTCAGGTGCTTACTGCGGAACAGGTATACCCCCCTAAATGGGTGTACCGAGCCGAAATGTCGTACCAAGCGTTAGAATGTGCCCTATTTTATTACCTGCTGTAGAGCAGGTTCATAAAAGGCACATTCTAGGTTGTTATTATGGACATGAAATTTGGGGCGACAGTTGAAAGGGATTTGCCCCGATTTCGGCGATCCTGGACTTCACCGAAAAACCCCCTTTGGACGCAGGATGCGATGTTTTGGAGAGCCTTCACCACTTCAAAGCGCCTCACATGAAGGGGCGGTAAAGGGCGCGGTGTGGTTTTTCTGGGGGCAGGACGTGGCCTTAAAAACCCGGGGCATGTACATCGCGGTTCGCAAATGGGGCCATGCAGCCTCGTCACCCCGACAGCAACCTAGTTGATTCTGGTCTAAATGATCCGGAGGGGGCGAAGTGAAGCGGAACGAAAAAGAGAGAAACAATAAAATCGCAACAGAAATCTCGTCTCTCAGCTCCGTGGGGCATGGATAAAAATCCAAAAAAATCCCTTTATTGGTGTAAAACATTATCAAAAAAGAGTAAAACCCTTTAAAAAAATTTAAAATAAAATAAAACAATCACTTTCCAAAACTCAAAACGGGCAACTCAGAATTTGGATCTTGGAAATTGCCGGAATACAGTATTTCAAATACTGTAAGCAATTCTCTTTGGTCTGCAAAACCAACAATCAGGATAAGAGCGACAGTGAACCATATAACCATGAGGGAGTCAAGTGGAGCAGATTGTATTAAGGAAAAAAATTCCTTATTTCAAACTTACACCATACAAAAAAAAAAATAATTTCTGATAAAAAACCAATTATATAAAATGAAATTGTTAAATTTAATAAAAAAAGGTATCATAAAAATCTATAAAAATTGAACTCAAAAATAAAAAAAATACTCCTAAAAAATGTATTTAAATTTAATAAAACTAAAACTATTTTTTACTGTACATTAAATAACCCACTAAAATTGTTGTTCAGTTTTTTACTTTTTTTAAATTATTACACTTTAAATTTGAAATTTATTTTTTGGCTGCTCTAAAACCCTTTTTTCTATATCGAAAGAACCAGCCACCACAGGTTTTGCGGGGACCTGGGGTCCCCCCCAAGAAGATCAGTACCATAGTTTCTATTCACTGAATGCATTCTAATGTTTTTTTCCCTTTTTTTTCCCACTTATCTATAGCCTTTTACAGTTATACATTACAAATGCCCTAAGTTTCGAAACGCGCCAACACACGGCAGGGCGTCGAATTTTAGACTCCATTTGTAGTCACAAAAAAAACCCTTCATACATTCAGCACATTTACACTGAAATCGACAATTCACTTCAAAGCGCCTTCCTTCATACAGGTCTCCCTTAGTGCAGCTTTTCTACCAGTCTATTATCAACTCGTCACCTTCGGTCATGTCTTAAAAATATAAAACCCGACCAGAAAATCAAGCACACTGGAAAAATTTAAATGATCAAACATTAGGGAACATTTAATTTACCCTTAAAATCCACTGAAAAACCTTAACCCTACTCATAAACCCAACTCTGGTTCGGGTTAATGTTATGGTTGATATATTTTTTTTTATGATTTGTTCAGACCAACCTAAATCCAAGACATTCGATTCTGCCCATCTGACCAACCCAAATTGAATATCACTAAAAAGCATCAAAAAATCAACCCTCACCCTTAAATTGGGAAATTTTATACTGACCTTAATCAAAATGCACAGCTAAACAACACTCCGGGGACATGTATGAAAACGTCCCTTGGTTTTAAAAACTTTCTTTTTTGCCCATACAACCCCAACACCCCTCTCTTTTTCCAGAGCACTAAAAATGAAAGGGGGGGCTCTGATGGGGGGAGTGGGCAAAAAGGAAAGTCTTAGACCAAGACAGTTTTAATTCAGGGCCCCAGTCCCTTTTAACCTGAAATGTCCAAAAAAAAAAAAACAATTATTCGCGACAGTAACAAAACCAAACTGGGTCGACCATAAAATTTTCTAAATTTTTTTTAATGAATCCAAAAAAAAATTTTTATAGTATGAAAAATTGTTTAACCCAAGGAAAACAAATTTACCAAATTTTTTGACTAAAAAGGGAATTTTGGTTTGGGCAAACCCGAACTTTTTTCATGGGCGCATCAAAGGGGGTAAAGCTAAGAGTTATTCAGTAATTTTTTGCTCTCTCTTGCCTGTATCAGCTAACACTCGAATCCAGAATTTTTAAATAACGTTTTCTAAACTGACAACCCTTTAAACCCCTTGACACCAAATGGAAATATAAACCCTTACATTCTTGCTATAAATTCATTGTAGCTTTGTCAAAATTACTTTTAAAGGGCCGATTTAAGGAAACTAGTCCGAAACACTGGTTAATGCGGTTATGTCCGAGAGGGGTTTTATTTATCTTTTGGCAACATGAAGCAACCCATACTTTTATTTCTTTTTCTGCCAAACATGGCAGAAAAACCTTAACATAAGCCCTAAAAAAATTGCCTCAGAAGTAAACCAGGGGTAAAAAAACATTGATAAACAGTAGTTTAGGAAATGACAGCTGTCTGTACAATGGAGGAAGGCGGCATTTAAAGAGCCTTCAAAGACAGTTTTTTAAAAGGAACGTTTTTGCAATAAAATTCTGGGGAAACATTACTTGAAAGAAAAAAAAAGGATTACTATGGATTGCACAAAAATAGTTTTGAAATTGACCGTCCGTATAACAACACTTGCTGGATATTCCCATACTAACTAAAAATAGTTTGTGATTCCTTCAAAAAATATTAAAAATACATCAGTAGGTTAATCAATGTTTTTTTTCATCTAAAAACTAATTTTTAAATAGACACTGAATTAACTAATCACAACAATTTTTGCTTCAATTTGACACTTCCATCAAGATCTGGTCTCATCTCTTTGTCCATTTTGACTAGGGGATGCCAACAGATTATTTTTTTTGGTTTGTTTTATAGAATTGAAAATTTATGGCAATATAATGTCACAGGTTGGAGATAAAAACATTCTTGTGAACCTAGCCAAATCTGTATGAAATTGATCCTTCGTGGTGCTGTGATTCAGGAAGGCTTCCCTGTTTTGGGCTCTATCCCATGTGAATGGCAAATAAAACATTTGCATTATTAAAAAATCTGATTGGAATCTCCATCACAGAGGTGGAACTGGACTTGTTTTACTACATTGTGGTCCATTAGGTTTTTGCTGTGGTGTTCGTCATCATACTGTGTTATTTTTTTCCGTCATTCCCAACAAAATCAGAATCAGAGTGAATCAGGCCTCTATTGTATTTAAGTCTTAAATTAATATTTGTTTTATTTTCTTGTAGAATTATATAATTCTGCTGCTGCTGTTGTTGTTGTTGATGATGTCATATGATGTTCAGAATATCCAGGTAGATATTGGAAGCTGAGATCAGGCAAACTTTTTTAAATATCTATCATCCATAAAGAATTTGGTTGCTCATTTTGGACATTACTTTTTGAAGCAGAATTTAATGGTAATTCTAAAAATGATGACCACTAATTTCATTCAGTTCTTCATGTAAAAGTTTTAAAATATGGAAAGCCAGCCTCATTTGTTCATCAGAATGGGTCATAACATAATGATTTCCCATTACCAGATAATGAAAGTATTCCATAACTGTCTAGTATCCCATTCTAGGAATAGTTATTTGTCCTAGCTCCAAATAATCGCAGGTTTCAAATTTCTAAGCCTAATGTATTGTGTCCTGACACTAGTTTAATACATTTTATTCTTAGTCTGAGAAATAAAATCTAATTAAAAAACTTGTGTCATAAAGTGATGTCATCTTTATTCAATTAAAACTTAGTTCTGTAAAATGGTTTAATGATGGCAGGACAGCATTCCAGGAGAGATAATGTGCCACTCTAGGATGTGACTTGATAAGGTTGGTCTCTCAAGGGGGACCCTCAGGTATATTGGATGGTAGCCAGATTGGATGGATTGATCCGGATCGTGACGCAATGACCACAGAAGACAGAGCTCTCTGAGACCAATGCATAATTTATTAACAGAAGCATCCTATATTTATACACCTTTTGCAGAGGGCGTTCCTCTGACTTGCATAATTATGACAAATTTTAAAA
>JAODAL010068368.1:0-16838 GCA_025379985.1 Phyllomedusa bahiana
CAATTTACATCCAGTGGTTATTAAAGATTTTTTTCAGCTTGTGATCCCAAGAAACCGTCATTTTTCACCGCCAAAATATATACATTTTTCCTGTAGCATATTTCACTAGCAAAGGTTAATTACAATTTTATCTCTTGTTGTGTGGCGTAAAAAACACCGCATTGTAACACGCTACAAAGCTACTAGTTTGTGGTGGCTCAATTCTTTGGCGCAATTTACATCCAGGGGTTAATTAAGCATTGTTTTTCAGCTGTGGTGATCCCAAGAAACCGTCATTTTCAACGCCAAAATATATACATTTTTCCTGTAGCATAATTCACTAGCAAAGGTTAATTACAATTTTATCTCTTATTGTGTGGCGTAAAAAACACCGCATTGTAACACGCTACAAAGCTACTAGTTTGTGGTGGCTCAATTGTTTGGCGCAATTTACATCCAGTGGTTAATTAAAGGGGTTGTCTCACTACGAAGATTATAGTTGAAGATGTGGGGACCAAAAATCTAAGGATGTACGTCCTTGGTTACTGTTGGCAACGTGCTACGGTTTTAGAGAACGGGCTGGTTTACATGTGCTTAGCAACGGTGTTTGTTTACTGGTCAGGGAAGCATTCTGTCCTGCCCAGGTCGTGCACATGCAAAGGAAAGGCAGTTAAGAGGAGGGGCAGGGATGTGTGTATTGGCAGCAAGGAGGAAAAGCCGTGAGAGGACATGCAGGGGGGTTGTGTGTATTGTATCCTCTTCACTGCTTCTCCTCCTTGCCTGCCAATACACACATCCCTGCCCCTCCTCTTAACTGCCTTTCCTTTGCATGTGCACGACCTGGGCAGGACAGAATGCTTCCCTGACCAGTAAACAAACACCGTTGCTAAGCACATGTAAACCAGCCCCATCTCTAAAACCGTAGCACTTTGCCAATAGTAACCAAGGACGTACATCCTTAGATTTTTGGTCCCCACATTTTCAACTATGATCTTCATAGTGAGACAACCCCTTTAATTACAATTTTATCTCTTGTTGTGTGGCGTAGAAAACACGCAATTGTAACACGCTACAAAGCTACTAGTTTGTGGTTGCTCAATTCTTTTGCGCAATTTAAATCCGGGGGTTTTAATTAAGCGTTGTTCTGCATTGAAAACCAGTAAAAGAAACTTTTTTTTCCCACCGCCACAAAAAAAAATTTCTGTAGCAAAATTCATATCCAAAGGGTTAAAATTAAGCCTTTTTAATGCTTTATATCCAATAAAAAAAACACAGATTTTTTAAACGGAAACATACAAGCAATTTTTCCTCCCAAATTTGTGGAGCGAAATTTTAATTTTCCAAAAGGGTTCCCAAAAGCTTGTTAGGGGGTTTCATTGGCGTCAAATACGGGGTGGTTTTTATCATAACAGATATCTTCATCAAACAGTGCCTGTACTTTTTAGAACAAACATTTATGTCAGACGGGAAAGGGGGGCGGCTTTTCCCCCTGCGAGGGGCAGGGGAAACCCAAACTTTTCCAGGCCCAGGTCGCAGAAAAACAAAAAAGGGGGAAGTCGCAGAAAGGGGTCACTCGGTGAGGCCAAAAAACTGCCGCTGTCATCTAGGGGCCCGTGTTCGACTAGAAAACCCAAAGGGTTTCTTTTTGGGTTTTTGACTAGCCTCCACTTCCTCCCAGATACATCTGAAAACCCCACCCAAAAGATCGGGGGGAAAACGTCAGACCAACCCTAGTTGGCATGGCCCGGGACGGGTCACGGCCCTAAACCCTGCCCCTTAAACCCCCGGCCTTTGCCCCCATCCAGTTTCCCCCCAGCCAGAATTTTACTATGTAATCTGGGCCCCGGCGCCACTATAAAAAGCGGGGAGAAAAATTTTTGGGGAGGGGGGCCCCAGCAGCTACCGGCAGCGAAAAAATTGGGGGCCAATATCCCCTGCTTTTTTGCGGGAGGGGGCAAAGTATAGATTTGAAAGGGGGAAAGGGAAGGTCATGTTGTGGGGGTCCCCCTCTGCATACCTAGACCGGATATAAACCCAGCAGTGACGATGAAACACAATAGTTTGAAAAATTTTTACCCCGACCGCAACTTGGGCCCCGGGTAAAGGCAAGGGCTTAAAATCATCGCCCAGGAGAAGAGGGGGGCAGCTGGGGCCCCAGGCAGGGGCGCACCCCGCAAGGGGGTTTTGTGGCCGTGATTAAAGCGGGATAGCACAGTGTGAGGTGGGGAAGCCAAGGGGCCAGGGGGAAAAAAAACCCGCTTCGCGGGTCCAAGAAAGTAGGGGCACGGGGGCCGGGGCGAGGCAGCAGGGGCAGAAATTCACTCATTGCGGACCCTTTGGGGGGTAAAATCCGATACCGGGCCCGGTGGGGCATTTCTTTGCTAAGAACCGGGGGGCCAATATGGGTAAAAAGGGTAAATCGTAAACCCAAAAGGGAAAAAGGGGGGCCAGGGAGCTAACTTGGCATAAAGGCCTTTGGGGTCAACAAAATTGCAGCGCCCACCATCCGTGGCCTGGGAGAAACCGTGGCTCAGATGTGGGGCCCATCCTGCCGCCGCAGCAACAGCAGCAGCAACAAGCGCCCCGTGGCCCGCATGCCCTTTCAGCCCCGGGCCAAAGGGTCCACCAACCCCGCAAAGGGAGCTGTTTTTTTTTGACTCCCTCTTTCCCCGGGCCCCCTTCTCCTTTCTCCTCGCTACTCATGGCGCCCCGCAGTTGTTCCGCCCAAGGGAATTGCAAAGAGACAAACCTTAAAGGCCCCCCCCCTCCAAAGGGGCCGAAGCGGGGCCGTGCTCCTGTCCAAGTTGTTTTTGGTACTGAAATCCCTCCCTTTCCAAATGGGGGACTCGCCCCGTTTAGAGAACTTTAAAGGCCCTTTTGCCCGAGCCAAGATGGGGAAATTCCAAGCCCCTAATTTTCTTTTCCAAAAAGGCAGTACCAGCACTTCCCTAAATAGGGAGAAAAAGAAAAGGGGGGCCAGCCCTCCCAGCTTTTCGGTTTTTTCCCAAGGGGCATGACAAAAGTGGGCGGTTTTGGAGCTTAAAAAACGGGCAGGGCCAGTACATGTCCTTTTAAAGGCCCACTGGGGGGAATGTGCTTTCCGGGACAGGCCACCAACAACTTGGACAGGAGACCCCCCGCTTTTTCCCTTTCCCCGTTGTCAAACTGCGGCTCCTTTCGCCAAAGTCCGCCTCCTCCCCCTCCACCACCCTCCAACCTCCACAAGTACTGCTCCATCCCTACCACATGTTAGGGCACAGCGGTGCACGCATTCCCTTTTTCCCCGGCTTTCCTCGGCAACGAAGCACACCCGGGGAGGGGAAATGCCCCGCGTCATGCAGCAAGGGAAAAAGATGTGTGGGGGTTTCTCCGCGGGCCCAAAAGCAAACGGAACCCCTTTGACGGACAATGGGGGGAACATGGTGTCCCACTGCAACCGAGGAGGGAAAGGTCCCCGCGCCCTGCTGGCGCACGGTTCAACCCTGGTTGTGAAAAAGGGTTTCCCGAAGTCTTTCCCCCGATCTTTAAACATTCTGAAAATGGCCCCGGGAAAATGTGGGAAAGCACTTTATCCCTTTTTACAAAACCGGAAACCCCCCTCCCCGAGTTTTCAGCGGCAGAACGGGCCCCCCCCAACACAGTCTTATAAGCATGTTTTCCACCCTTGGAATTCCAACTGCACATGTTTTGGACCGACGTATGAAGAGAAAGGGCCCTTAACGATTTTTTTTATGAAACCCGGGAGACAGAAAATACTCCCCGTGTAACTTTGATGTCAGCCCGTGGCAGCTCATGCGGACACCTGCCCCTTTGTTTTAGGCCAATTTGAGGAGGCCCCTTTTTTGTCAGTCCCAGGACACGGGGGTGAATAACGTCCCTTCCCCTGCCCTTTATGTCCTGGGAAAAGAAACTGAAAAATCTGTCTGGGCCCGGGACTGGAGATGTGGCGACTACAATCTCGCGGCCACAGGAAATCCTGGGGACTGAAAGGAGGAGGAGGGCATTTGGAGCAGAAGCCTTGTCCCGGTGAAATGATTGGATTTTCTACCCAGGGGACAAGAGAGGAGGAGCAGGAACAGCTGGGGGAGCAAAATGGAATGAGGAAGACAGGCAGATGACCCGCAAGCACTGTGGCAGTATACAGTGGAATGGAGGCAGGGACCCCCCTCGAGTCACTTGTGCAGAATGGCCCGCAGCATGCTGATTTGCCTGCTAGTGACAGCCGAATAGTCACCATCCGGCAGAGGGATGACTTCTGGCTCTCCACCCTATTGGACCCCTCGCAAACCGGTCCAAAATGGGAGCCTTTTTCCCAGCTATTGAGAGGGAGGACAAACTCAAATACTATAGGTAAATTTCCTCCGTAGTCATTTTGGCCGCTGCCCATTGCGGCATCGTCCCTCCTCTGACGGGTCTGACCGGGGGGTTTCCCTTCAGCGCTCACTACTACTGCCGCGGCGCCGGGGGAGGGTGGGGGGGTCGGAGCAGTACCAGCTCCATCAGCAGCAACCAAGTCTGGAGTCACTGATGAGCAGCTTCCTTCACCCGCCTAGTGAGGAAGGCAGTCGCCAGCAGCAGCAGAAGCAGGACCTGGAGCAGACCCTGAACCAACAGGTGGTGGCCTTCCTCTGAAAGCACTCTGCCACCCCAGTTAGAAGATCCGCTGGCCTACTGGGCAGCCAAACTGGATTGTGCCGCAACTTGCCGAGTTTTGCAGTGGAGAAGCTGTCCTGCCCGGCCAGTAGTGTGGCATCAGAGCGGTTTCAATTTCGGCGGGGGCCATCGTTACCCCAAGGAGAACCCGCTTTTCCACGGGGAAAATGTGGAACGACTGACCTTTGTCAAGATAATCAGGCGTGTATAGGGCCCTGATTTCCACACACCAATGCCTTAGGCGTCAGATTACATCGCCATGACGCCTCACCCAAACAGTGAGAAATGATCTGGGTTCAAACCCTGCCTCAGCCACTATTCTGATTCCGCCACCCGCCTGATGCCACCCAACTGCTGACAGTTTCTCCCCTCTTGACACCAACCATCTTTACCAGGGACTGGGATTGCCACCCACCTCCACACTCTGTCATTGTGCCACTGTCCCGACCTCATGCTGCTGCTGTGGCTGCTGCTGCCGTGACCTCCACACTGTGTCATTGTCCATCGTGGCCTATTCCTGTTTTTGCCACCTCCGAATGTCATTGTGCCCCGTCTGACCTCATCTGCTGCGTGGCTGCGCCATGACCCCACACTGTGTCATTGTGCCACTCTCTGACCCAGCTTTTGCTCCTGCCACCGCCACCTCCATTCTCTGTCATTGTGCATCTGGCCTATTCCTTTTTGCCACCTCCAGAATTCATTGTGCCACTGTCTGACCTCAGCTGCTGCTGTGGCTGCTGCAGTGACCTCCACACTGTTCATTGTCCCACTCGTGGCCTATTCCTGTTTTTGCCACCTCCAGAATGTCATTGTGCCAAATGTCCCGACCTTATGCTGCTGCTGTGGCTGCTGCCGTGACCTACACACCCTGTCACTGTGCCACTGTCTGACCTCATGCTGCTGCTGTGGCTGCTGCCGTGACCTACACACTGTCAGTGTGCCACTGTCTGACCTCATGCTGCTGTTTTGGCTGCTGCCGTGACCTACACACTGTGTCATTGTGCCACTGTCTGACCCTGCTGCTGCTGTGGTGCCGGACCTCACACTGTGTCATTGTCCACCGTGCCATTCCTATCTTGCCACCTCCAGAATGTCATTGTGCCACTGTCTGACCTCATGCTGCTGCTGGGGCTGCTGCCCCTGACCACGCACATCTGTCATTGTGCCACTGTCTACTCATGCTGCTGCTGTGGCTGCTGCCATGACCTACACACTGTGTCATTGTCCCCCCTCTGTGGCCTACTCCAGTTTTTGCCACCTCCAGAATGTCATTGTGCCACTGTCTGACCTCATGCTGTTGCTGCCGTTACCTCCACTCTCTGTCATTGTGCTACTCAGTGGCCTACTACGGTTTTGCCAACTCCAGAATGACATTGTGCCACTGTTTGACCTCATGCTGCTGCTGTGGCAGCTGCCGTGACCTACACACTGTGTCATTATGCCACTGTCTGACCTCATGCTGCTGCTGTGACCAACACACAGTGTCATAGTGCCACTTACTGACCTCATGCTGCTGCTGTGGCGCTGCCGTGACCTACACACTGTCATTGTGCAACTGTCTGACCTCATGCTGCTGCTGTGGCTGCTGCCGTGACCTACACACTGTGTCATTGTGCCACTGTCTGTCCTCATGCTGATGCTGTGGCTGCTGCCGTGAACCTACACACTTCATTGTGGCCACTGCTGACCTCATGCTGCTGTTGTGGCTGCTGCCGTGACCTACACACTGTGTCATTGTGCCACGTCTGACCTCAGCTGCTGCTGTGGGTGCTGCCCGGTCCTCCACACTGTGTCCTTGTCCCAATCTGGTGGCTAATCCATTTTTTTGCCACCTCCAGAATGTCCATATGTGCCACTTTTCTGACCCTCATGCTGCTGCTGTGCTGCTGCCTGACCACACACTCTGTCAATTTTGCCACCCGTCTGACCTCATGCTGTGCTGTGCTGACGCCTGACCTCCTCACTGTGTCATTGTGCCACTGTCTGACCTATGCTGCTGCTGTGGCTGCTGCTGTGACCTACACACTGTCATTGTGCCACTGTCTTACCTCATACTGCTTTTGTGGCTACTGCCGTGACCTACACACTGTGTCATTATGCCACTGTCTGACCTCATGCTGCTTGCTGCTGTATCTCCACACTGTGTCATTGTGCCACTCTGTGGCCTACTCCTGTTTTTTGCCACCTCCAAATGTCATTGTGCCACCTCGACCTCATGCTGTGTGGCTGTAGCCGTCACCTCCACACTCTGTCACTGATGTTGCCACCTGAGCCCTAAGCTTGTTTTTTTTCCCGCTGTCGCTCGCATGACTTTATCAGCTACATTCCCCTTCAGTTTTTTTTGGTCAGTTTTCCCTCTTAAGTGCCCAGGGAATTTTTTGAGTGAAGCGATTCTAAAGCGGCGGCAGTTATGTGCGTTGTCATACTAAAAACACAACATTGTATGAAGACCAAACCAAGCTCCCTCTGCATATTTAACATGGCACAACGTTCAAAAAAGCACCCTGCAGGCTCTGTGCAGCCTAGAAATAGCTGTTTTTTAACATGATTCATGCCGAAGTAATTCGGAACGAAGTTATTTTTTGCCGAGAAATTCGGCGAAGTGAACGAAACGAATTTCGGGAAATTCGCCCATCTCTAATGATATTATTCATTTACTGAATGGAGCAACTATCTTTTCAAAGCTGGGCCTTAACAAAGGTTACCATCAGCTAGAACTGAGTCCAGAGTCCAGATACCTAACAACATTTTCTACACATTTAGGCCTCAGACGGTACAAACGGTTGACATTTGGTGTTTGTTCAGCTGCAGAAATCTTTCAGGATGCTATAAGAAGTGTGATCCAACATATTCCCAATGCTTTCAATTACAGTGATGACATTCTAGTTTATGGCAAAACCCAAGCTGAACATAATAGTGCATTACATGAGGTCTTTCAATGCTTAGCATCTCGGGGACTTACTCTAAACCAAGAGAAGTGTGAATTTAACAAAACGTCCTTGAAATTTTATGGTCACATTTTTTCAGCGGTGGGAGTACAGCCTGATCCCAAAAAGGTACAGGCAATAAAAATGGCCTCCATTCCTCAGAATGTCAGTGAAGTTTGCTCTTTTCTTGAAATGTCCAGTTACTGTGCTAGATATATCCAGAATTTTTCCACCATTAGTGCACCACTGAGGGATCTCACAAAACATGGCTGTGAATTCAAGTGGTCCACAGAGTGTCAAACCTCTTTTGATGCAATTAAAAGGGAACTGTGCTCCACAACTGCCTTGGCTTACTTTGATCCCACTTTACGCACTGAGTTGATTGTGGATGCAAGTCCGGTGGGACTGGGGGCTATTCTAACGCAATACTTACCCAATAATCCAGTCCCTTCCATCATTGCATATGCCAGCAGAGCATTAACGAATACTGAAAAACGCATCATTTTTGGAAACCCCAGAGCTAAGATGCCAGCTAGAATTGAACGGTGGGGTCTGCGACTTCAAGATTACAATTATACAATCATTCATAGGCCTGGAAAATACAGTAATCCAGCTGACTACATATCCAGACATCCCACAGAAGAAGACCAAATGCAGCATCAGGCAACTGAACAGTACATCAACTTTGTTACAGTTCATGCAGTACCAAAGGCACTTTCAGCTGATCAATTTGTGACGGCAACTGCAAACAACAAGACGCTTTGTGCTTTAATACAAATTATCCAAAGTGGAAAATGGCATGAAATCCAGAGAGCAAAATTTCCAGATCTGGACATCAATATTAATGAGCTGCATTCATTCTCAAGTGTCAGAAATGAACTATCAGTCACTGAGGATCATCTAATTCTCAGAGGAACCAATCTGGTGGTTCCAAAGGCCTTGCGTACCAAAGTAATACAGATTGCTCATGAAGGTCATTTGGGAATTGTGGGTACAAAAAAACTTCTCAGAGAAAAAGTGTGGTTCCCAAATATGGATTATTTAGTAGAACACATAATAAAACACTGCAATACTTGTCAGCTTGGTACTTCTGCAGCAAACCCTGAACCCTTACTGATGTCTCCCCTACCAAAGGCTGTCTGGGAGTAAGTAGCGGTTAATATCTATGGGCCACTACCTAATGGACAATACATCCTAGTAGCAATTGATGATTATTCCAGATATCCTACTATTGCATTTATTTCGTCAACTTCAGCAACCAGTGTCATACCAGAGTTGGACACTATTCTCAGCATATGGCATCCCAAAATAGTCAAAACAGATAATGGACCTCCATTTAATGGACATACATTCGTACAATTTTCTGAATACCTTGGGTTCACTCACAGAAAGATAACACCTTGCTGGCCACAATGGTGGAAAGATTTATGCGCACCTTAGGAAAGAGAGTCAAAGCAGCCGCTCTGGAGCATATACCACTGAAGCAGGCCCTGAACAAATTCCTACGCAACTACAGAAGTACGCCACACTCAACAACTAATGCTGCTCCTGCTCATCTAGTGTTCCACCGAACTCCTCGCATACGCATTCCTGATGTGGCTACCCACGCACTGCCAGCTGAGTCAACCATTAGACCAACAGACTTACACAACAAGTGCAAAATGAAACATTATGCGGACAAGAGAAGACAGGCGGAGCCATCTGCTATTCGGACAGGTGATACTGTTGTTGTTCGTCGAAAGCCAAACAATAAGACATGTCCAGCATATGATCCAGCAGGTTATCATGTAACAGCCAAAAAAGGAAGCATGGTCACAGCTGAGCGGGACGGACACTCCATCACCAGAAATGCCTCACATTTCAAAATAATACCAGACAATGACTTTGATGAACTCTCTCAGACTGACGGAGCTGGTGTTGATAAGGGCAACTCTCAAAAGGAAGTAGCCAGCCCATCGGTAAGCAGTGATCCTGGTCATTCTAGACGATATCCTACCAGAGAAAGAAGAGACCCGTCTAGACTCATTGAGGAGGTTTAGCCAGGATCCTGGAACTTTGATCATATTATATTCATGATTGTGAACTGACTTTTCATGTTCATATTTTCCTTGTGTTTTTTGTTGTTGTTGTATTTCACCATAACTGTACAAATGTCAAATGGGGTTATGTATATATATTAAAAAAAAATAAAAATCGGGGGTGATGTAACATACAGTAAGTATTCCTGCCTCTTTAAGAGGAGAACACAGGAACCAGGAAGTGGTATTTGCTTGCTAGAGGCTAAGGCTGTTGTATTGTATATCAGAATGTGGAGAGAGCAATAAAAGGCAGATGCTGTTGGATTTCATCCCTGACTTCTCTTACTTCATGTGGACCTTACACTGCCTGACTTATCTCAGAAGATGCAGTGAGCCAGACAGGCAAAAGCGGGAGGTGGGAATTTTCAGTGTTACATACGCCACACTGTTCCCATATCAAACTCTGGCCCTTCTCTCCTCTTGTCATAAAAACACTCCTATGCAAACAGAAAGTTAGAACCGAAGAAAGGGTATGGGTTAAAATAAACAAATATGTGTCATTTATGCTACTGGCAGCTAGTGCCGCCCTCTGTCAGATGCCGCCTTAGGCACTGGTCTAATGATAAATACAACTGTGGTTCCCAGCACAGCCAAGAAAGCATGCTCAGCTGTAGTTTGAACTCCCATTGAAATGCTCTCTCCATTCTATGTAGCCACTGCAGAAGCAAAGGTATGAGTTAAGAGGACCCCATTATCGAGACAGGTGGGAGTGCCAGAATGATCATGTTGAGCATGGTTTCTTAGCTGTATTTGGAAACTCCATATAAGGAAACAGAGAATGCTATACGTGCATATGAGGAAAACAAGCCCAATTAGGAGCTGATATGACATTCATACTATCAGTTTGGTAATTTTAATTGGTATAATACACTAAAAACCACTCTCAGGATATGGGACAAACAGGAGACTTATATAAGATGGGAAGTAGGTGGGTTGTAGGCGAACTAATGCCTTTAGGGCAGAAAAGCTTCATATGTTAGGCATGTGATGAAATATAAATATAAATATATATATATATATATATATATATATATATATATATATATTCAGTCATGTGTAGAACATCTATCTTATTTGTGACAGAGTGTCTGGACTGGTCCTGGAGGGAGTATATATCTACCCAAGATACCTTATGTCTGCCAGGTAGCAAGCAACCAGAAAGAGAAGAGTCAGAGATCTAAAAGATCTCTATGTATAGGGTTTAGTAAAACCCATTTACAAGGGCTGGTTTGCTGGAGTGGGGATAGCGAGGGTGGGCCCCACTCCACCTGGGCAGTCCGGGTCTTGGGCTGCCTGATTAAGTTTAGGTGTGTCTGCCTCATATAAGGCCAGAGCTGCAGACACACACTCTCTCACCCTGGGACAGGTTAACTGCTACAAACCTGTGGGAGCCCCTACTTGTGGTACAGTAATATTGTTGTGTTTAGTGACTGGTATTAGGCCGGCACTGTGTTAGAGAGGTATTCCTAATGTTTAGTTAGAGCCGGACAGGCATAGGATTTGTTTTGTTTGTTTTATTTTATGTACCACATGCTTACAATAAAACTGTCTGCGGTCAGTTTTAAATGAACTTTCCTTGTCGTTTGGACTTCTGTGCCCGCTGAGCTGAGCTACCCAGGAGACGACCAACCAGCTACCTAATCCCTTACATATTATATAAAGGAATTATTACCCGATATATCCAATACTCCAATTGCCATATCCTCTGGTGGGAAGAGTAGACACCTTTCCTTTACTCCCCCTAATAAGGTGCATTGGGAACGTGGGTTTTACCCCCATAAGTTTAGTTTAACAACATTTTGCGCGATTTTTATCGACAAAGTTGAAACGGCACGGTTTTTTTTATCGGATTTTTTCGACAAGCGATATTTGGTGAAAATCTATTTAAAATCGCGCCATTTTGGGGGCTTTTCCTGCATTTGGCGGGCCCGCAAAACAGCTTACAGTATAGACAGGGGGAGCTGTCTGTGCGACGTCATGACTGGGATTTTTAGGTTGCGATTGGCTGGAAAAATCCATGACCTCGTTTTAAAAAGAACACCCTTCCTGTTCATGATCAAGGTGTCATTTCCTCAAAAAAAAAGAGAACGTCCTTGTCCTCTTTCAAACACTCACAAACTCTCAGCGAAATTTTCATTTGTCACACAGACAGCATGCTTTTACTTGAAATTTAAACAGGAATTTAAATTTTTCGATTTTAGGTACTTGGTGAGATTTTTTTAAAAGGGCATCTACCCTTAAAACACGGGGGGCGGGGTGGGGGGGGCCGGGGAACAATTTAACCCCCTGTAAAGGATATGGTATTTGGGACCAAATTTGTTTAACATTCATTGCAATGGCTTTTTTTTAAAATTTTCTTTTTTAAATATTACTTGATTTGGGCACCTAACTTATATTTTAAAACAGATCTTTTCTATAACAACTGCAAGTTATTTGTTAGGGGCAAAAAATCCCCTTTTTTTTATCGTATACATTTTAGATAGTTTTTTTTTCACTTTGGGGAGTCCACTTTGGGGTTATAGAGGCACCTTTCACTTAAAATTTAATACAGCAATTTTTTCGTCACCGCAGTCATTTTTGGGCAAAAAAATACAGTTTATTATCTGTATACTTTCGGATATTGTTTTTTTCACTTTTGGGGGAGCCACTTTGTTATAGAGGGACCATGCACTTTAAATTTAAATACAGCAATTTTGTCGCACCGCAGGTTATTTTTAGGGGCAAAAAAAACCTTTTTTTACTGTATACATTTCAGATAGTGTTTTTTTCACTTTGGCATTCCACTTTTTTGATAGAGGCACCTTGCACTTAGATTTGAATACAGCAAAATTTTTTTCATCACCGCAGGATTTTAGGTGCAACAAATACCTTTATTATCTTAAAACATTCGGGTAGGTGTTTTTTCCTTTTGGTGCAGTCCCCCTTTGTTATAGAGCACCTTTCACTTAAATTTTAATACACAATTTTTTCGTCACCGCAGGGGTATTTTAGGGGCAACAAATACCGTTATTACCGTATACATTTCAATGGGGTTTTTTCACTTTGGGGAGTCCACTTTGTTGAAGAGGCCCTTCACTTAAAATTTTAATAACAAATTTTTGTCACCGCACGTATTTTTTGGGGCAACAAATACCTTTTTTTGATCCTATACATTTTAGATGTGTTTTTTTCACTTTGGGGAAGGCCAGCTTTGTTGATAGAGGCACCTTTTCACTTAAATTTTTAAAACAGCAATTTTGTCGTCACCGCGGTGTATTTTTTTGTGAACAAAACCGTTTTTTATCCTATCATTTCCAGATAGGGGTTTTTTCACTTTTTGGGCAGTCCACTTTGTTGATAGAGGGACCTTGCACTCAAATTTTAAATACAGCAATTTTTTCTTACCGCGGTGATTTTTAGGTGCAAAAAAACCGTTTTTTACTTATACATTTTCAGATAGGTTTTTTCACTTTGGCATCCACTTTGTTGATAAAGGGAAACCCTTTCACCAAATTTTAAATACAAATTTTCATCACCGCAGGTGTATTTTTAGGGGCAAAAAATACCGTTATTACGTAACATTTTAAAATGTTTTTTTTTACTTTTTGGGGCAGTCCAAACTTTTTATAGATCACCTTTACTTTAAAATTTTAATACACAATTTACGTCACCGCAGATGATTTTTAGGTGCAACAAAAACATTTAATTTTCCGATACATTTCAGATAGGTTTTTTTTTCACTTTTGGCAGCCAGCATTGTTTAAGGCACCTTGCACCTAAATTTGATAACAAATTTTGTCTTCACCGAGTGTAATTTTTAGGGGGCAAAAAATACATTTAATCCGTAACATCTCAGAAGGGTTTTTTCACTTTTGGGGATCCACTTGTTGAAAAGGCACCTTGCACTCAAATTTAAATACAGCAATTTTGTCGTTTCCGCATAATTTTTAGGTGCAAAAAAAAAACCGTTTATTATCTGATACATTTTAGATTAGGTGTTTTTTTCACTTTTGGGCAGTCCACTTGTTTGATAGAGGCACCTTGCACCAATTTAAAAAACAGCAATTTTGTCATCACCGCAGGGGGTTTTTTTAGGGGGGCAACAAATAAACCCTTTATTTCTTAACATTTCAATAGTGTTTTTTTTACTTTGGCGAGTCCAGCTTTGTTGATAAGGGACCTTGTACTTAAATTTTAATACACCCAAATTTTATCGTCACCGCAGATTATTTTTTGGGGCAACAAATACAGTTTTAATACCCTTTTACATTTTTAATAGGGGTTTTTTTTCCCCTTTTGGGGAGTCCCGCTTTTTATAAGACACCTCACCAAATTTGAATACAGCAATTTTTGTCGCACCGCAGTTTTATTTTTAGTGCAAAAAAAACCATTTATTATCCTATACATCCAAAAGGTGTTTTTTTTACTTTTTTGGGGAGTCCCGCTTTTTTGAAAAGGCACCCGCACTTAATTTAATACAGCAAATTTTTTATCACCCCAGGTGTATTTTTAGGGGCAACAAATACCTTTATTATCTGTATCCCTTTCAGATAGGTGTTTTTTCACTTTTTTGGGGCAGTCCACTTTTTGTTGATAGGCACCTTGTACTTAAATTTAATACCAATTTTGTCGTCACCACGGGTTTTTTTTTTAGGTGCAACAATACCGTTTATTATCCGTATACATTTCAAAGGTGTTTTTTCACTTTTTTTGGGGTCCAGCTTTTTTTATAAGGCACCTTGCACTTAAATTTGAATACGCAATTTTTTCCCCTCACCGCAGGGGATTTTTAGGTCAACAAATACCGTTTTTTATCCTTAAAAACATTTCAGATAGGCTTTTTCACTTTGGGGGGGCGGGGTACTTGTTGATAAGGCACCTTGCACTAAATTTGAATACAGCAATTTTGTTTACCGCAGGTGTAATTTTTTGGGGCAACAAATACCTTTTATTATGTAAACATTTCAATAGGGTTTTTTCACTTTTGGGCATCCCCCTTGTTGAAAGGCACCTTCACTTAAATTTGAATACAGCAATTTTTTCTCACCGAGGTGTATTTTTAGGTGCAAAAAATACCGTTTATTATCCGTATAATTTCAATAGGGTTTTTTTCACTTTTTGGGATAGCTTTGTTTAAAGGCATCTTGCCTTTAAATTTGAATACCAATTTTGTCATCACCGCAGGGGTAATTTTTTGTGCAACAAATACCGTTTATTATCTGTATACTTTCAGATGGTGTTTTTTCACTTTTGGCCAGTCCAGCGTTGATAAGGGACCTTTTCTTTAAAATTTGAATACAGCAAATTTTCGTCACCGCAGTGTAATTTTTTTGTGCAACAAAATACCTTATTATCCATCATTCGATAGGTTTTTTCACTTTTTTTTAGTCCAGCTTTTTTGATAAGGCACCTTCCTTAAAAATTTGAATACAGCAATTTTGTCGCACCGCAGTTTTATTTTAAGGGCAAAAAATACCTTTGTTATCCGAAAACATTCAGATAGGCGTTTTTTCATTTTGGGAGGCTACTTTTTTTGATAACACCTTTCACTAAATTTGAAAAACAGCAATTTTTCGCACCGCAGGGGTATTTTTAGGGGCAAACAAAACCGTTTTTTTCCCTATACATTTCAGATAGGTGTTTTTTTCACTTTTGGGCAGTCCCCGCTTTTTTGATAAGGGACCTTGCACTTTAAATTTTAATACACAATTTTGCGTCACCGCGTTATTTTTTGGGCAAAAAAACCGTTTATTAACCGTAATTTTCAATAGGTGTTTTTTCACTTTGGGATCCAGCTTTGTTTATAGAGCATCTGCACTTAATTTTAATCAGCAATTTTTTCATCACCGCAGGTTATTTTAGGGGGCAACAAAAAACCGTTTATTATCTTATACATTTCAAAGGGGTTTTTTTCCCTTTGGGGCATCCACTTTTGATAGAGGCCCTTTTACTTTAAAATTAATACAGCAAATTTTCGTCACCGCAGGTGTATTTTTAGGTGCAACAAATACCTTTATTATCCTATACATTTCAGATAGGGTTTTTTTCACTTTGGGAGTCCATTTTGTTGATAGAGGCACCTTTCACTTAAATTTGAAAAAAAGCAATTTTGTCGTCACCGGGAGGGTGTTTTTTAGGTCAACAAATCCGTTTTTTTCTGCTACATTTCAGATAGGTGTTTTTTTTCACTTTGGGGCATCCACTTTTTTATAGGGCACCTATACTTAAATTTTAATACAGCAATTTTATCGCACCGCAGGGATTTTTTTGGTCAACAAATACCTTTTTTTTATCTATACATTTCAGATATTTTTTTTCACTTTTTGGGATCCACTTTGTTTTTAGAGGGACCTTTCACTTTAAATTTGAATTAGCAATTTTGTCTCACCGTATTTTTTTTAGGTGCAAAAAATCCGTTTATTATCTGTATACATTTCAGATAGGTGTTTTTTTTCACTTTGGCGCAGGCCAAATTTTTTGAAAGGCACCTTCATTTTTTAATACAGCAATTTTTTTCGTCACCGCAGTGTATTTTTTGGTGCAACAAAACCATTTATTACCATTACATTTCAATAGGTTTTTTTTACTTTTGGACAGTCCTTTTTTGATAGAGGGACCTTGCACTTTAAAAATTTTAATACAGCAAATTTTGTCGCACCGCAGTTATTTATTTGGGGCAAAAAATACCTTTTTTTTACCTAACATTTTAAAGGGGTTTTTTTCACTTTGACCTCAGGCTTTGTTTATGAGGCACCTTTTCACTTAAATTTGAAAACTACAATTTTTTGTATCACCCAGGTGTATTTTTTTAGGTGCAAAACCCACTTTTTTTTCCTATACCCAATAGGGGTTTTTCTTTGGCCATCCACTTTTTTTATAAGGGCCCCTTTCACTTAAATTTGAATCCACAATTTTTTTTTGATTTTGGGGATTTGAGAAAGCTTGGGTTTTTTGTCTTTTAAAAAGAGACTTTCCAAAAATCTCCCTACCTTTTTCAATTTTTTATTTTTTGAACATGGGGCAAAAGCAGGGGGTAAGCGAGCAAAGAGGGGGTGGACGGGGGTAGAGGGACAGAGAAGAGGTCTCCTTCCCCTGCGGGGGTAAACCATCCACGGATCTCGGTTCAGGACCATCAGCCCCGTAATCGCTGGTCAGGGGCCCCGTAATCTCTGTAACAAACACACCCAATCTGTTTTTTCAGTGGGTTTTAAGCAACCTGCAT